>QOVD01003118.1:0-283487 GCA_003521225.1 Tuber microsphaerosporum | reverse complement strand
GGCCTCCGATTCGACCTTGCGGACGGCCTCTTCCAGCGACAGCCGTTCGCGGGTGATCTCGGATTCGGAGAGCGGCGGCTGCACGCTTCGGAGCTGCGCGATCAGGGCCGTGCGCGCGCGCTCATAGAGCGCGCGACGGCTTTCGCCGGGAGCGTTGGGGTCCAGGGCGGAAATAGCGCGGGCGATCAGCGGATAGTAATCAGCCATTTCAACTCAACTAGCGCACGTCCCGGTAAGATATCGTTAAGCCTCAAACGGATTTTGCACCAGAATAGTATCCTCGCGTTCCGGGCTGGTGGAAAGCAGGGCGACCGGGCACCCCACCAATTCCTCGATCCGGCGGACATATTTGATGGCCTGGGCCGGCAGCTGGGCCCAGGAGCGGGCGTTGGCGGTCGGCTCCTTCCAGCCCTCGATGGTCTCGTAGATCGGCTCGACCCGGGCCTGGGCGCCCTCGCCGGCCGGGAAATGGTCGATCTCCTTGCCGTCGAGCTTGTAGCCGGTGCAGACCTCGATCGTGTCGAAGCCGTCGAGGATGTCGAGCTTGGTCAGCGCCAGTCCGTTGATGCCGCAGGTCCGGACCGCCTGGCGGACCAGCACGGCGTCGAACCAGCCGCAGCGGCGGGGACGGCCGGTGTTGGTGCCGAACTCGCGGCCGCGCTCGCCGATCTTGCGGCCGATGTCGTTGTCCTGCTCGGTCGGGAACGGGCCCTGGCCGACGCGGGTCGTATAGGCCTTGCACAGGCCGAGCACATAGCCGACCGCACCGGGGCCAACGCCCGAGCCGGTCGCGGCCTGCGCCGCCACCGTGTTGGACGAGGTGACGTAGGGATAGGTGCCGTGGTCGACGTCGAGCAGCGCGCCCTGCGCGCCCTCGAACAGCATGCGCTTGCCTTCGCGCCGCTTGATGTCGAGCAGCCGCCACACCGTCTCGGCGTAGGGCAAGAGCTCCGGCGCCAGCGCGGTCAATTCCTTCAGGATCGTCTTGCCGTCGAACTCCGGCAGGCCGAGGCCGCGGCGCAGCGCATTGTGATGCGCCAGCAGCCGGTCGATCTTGTGCGGGAGGGTGTCGAGATCGGCGAGGTCCATCAGGCGGATGGCGCGGCGGCCGACCTTGTCCTCATAAGCAGGTCCGATGCCGCGGCGGGTGGTGCCGATCGCGGTCGCGGCATTGGCGGATTCGCGGTGCGCGTCGAGCTCGCGGTGCAGCGGCAGGATCAGGGTGACGTTCTCGGCGACGCGCAGATTGTCCGGCGAGACGGCGACGCCCTGCGAGCGCAGCTTGGTGACCTCGTCGAGGAAGGCCTGCGGATCGAACACCACGCCGTTGCCGATCACCGACAGCTTCTGGTCGCGCAGCACACCGGAGGGCAGCAGCGCGAGCTTGTAGGTCTTGCCGTTGATGACCAGCGTGTGGCCGGCGTTATGACCGCCCTGGAAGCGAACGACGATGTCCGCCTGCTCCGACAACCAGTCGACGATCTTGCCCTTCCCTTCGTCGCCCCACTGGGCTCCGACGACGACAACGTTGGCCATTCGCGGGTAATCCTCTGAAGATTTTAGATGCGCCAGCCCAGCTGACGGCCGGAGCCGTTCGCACGCGAGGCAGCCAACCGGATAACGGAAGCAGCCTCTCTAGGCAAGCAAGAACGGGGCTTTTTCGGGGCTCAAGACGCACTTTAACCCTTTGATATCCCCGTAAAATCCAGAAGCCTTCCATGGCCATTTCGTAAGCTTCGGCCAAAGCGCGAGGCTGATCCGCCGCTGCATGGTCCCGATGCGTCCGCCCCCCGTTGATGCCACTTCGATTTCCGTGTCTTTGGGGATGCCGGGCTATCCAGCCGGCCCGAGCTTGCCGGGCCGGTGCCTCGGCGTATTCCATGCGGGGGCCATAACAACCACAATGTCCGCCACCGGCCAGACCACGAGCACCGAATCATCCAGTCACGGCTGGATCGCCAACCAGCCTTATTTGCTCCTCAGCATCACCGCGATGTGCTGGGCCGGCAACGCCATTGTCGGGCGGCTGGCCGCCGGGCACATCCCGCCGGTGACGCTGTCGTTCCTGCGCTGGACCTTCGCCTTCCTGCTGGTGCTGCCGTTCGCCTGGAAACATCTCGCCCAGGACTGGCCCGCGATCCGCAGCAGGCTCGGCCTGATGATCGTGCTGTCGATCACCGGCATCGGCGCCTTCAACACGCTGCAATATTGGGCGCTGGAACATACCCAGGCGCTCAACACGCTGCTGCTCCAGTCGGCCGCGCCGCTGGTCGTGGCGCTGTGGTCGCTGGCGATCCTCGGCGTCCGCCTCACCGCAGCACAGGCGTTCGGCGTGGCTCTCTCGATGTGCGGCGTGCTGACGATCCTGCTGCATGGCGATTTCACCACGCTGTCGAACATCGCGTTCAACAAGGGCGACCTCATCTTCATCGTCGCGCTGATCATCTTCGCGCTGTATTCGGTGCTGACCCTGAAGCGGCCGCCGATGCACGGCCTGTCGTTCCTCGCCTTCACCTTCGGCGCCGGCGCCGCCTGTCTCATTCCGCTCGAGATCTGGGAGCTGTCCGCGCGTCCGGTGATGAAGCTCGACGGGCCGAACCTGCTGACGCTGTTCTATGTCGCGGTGTTCCCGTCGACGCTCGCCTATCTCTGCTTCAATCGCGGCGTGCGCCTGATCGGCGCCAACCGCGCCGCGCCGTTCTTCCACGTCGTGCCGGTGTTCGGCTCGATCATGGCGATGGCGTTTCTGGGCGAGCACCCGCAGGCGTTCCACTTCATCGGCTTTGCGCTGGTGCTGGCCGGCGTGTTCGTGGCGTCGCGGAAGCAGGCGACTTAACTCAACATCGTAGGGTGGGCAAAGCGAAGCGTGCCCACCATGCCAGTTGAAACGGGAAGGATGGTGGGCACGGCGCGCGAAGCGCGCGCCTTTGCCCACCCTACGAATCTCGGTGTGAACTCATCCTGAACTTGCTGTAGGCTTCGTTCGTCGCGATGATCACGTGCTCGGCGCAGCCGTTGACGCGATGTGGATCGGCCTGCGTCTCGTAAGCCTCCGACGTCATCATGTCGATGAAAGCCGCAACCGTTGGGTAATAGACCAGCGCGACGAAATCCCAGTCGTTGCCGTCATGCGGGCCGAGCGCGACCGCCTTCGCTTCGCCGGTCCACAGCAGCGTGCCGCCGCGTGCCCTGATCATGGGCACCGTGATCGCACTGTAGCGAAGATACGCGTCCCAGCCCGAACCGTCGCCATCGCGCGAGTGCGCGTGGAAGCGCATCAGGTTCAGCATCACCACCGGCGCATTTGCATCGAGCCGCTCCAGGCCCTCGATGTTCAACATATTAACCGCCAATGACACCTCCTCAAACCATGCCTGCATTGTAGCCTTGCGGCCGCGAGACTTGTGTCACAACAAGAATCCGGCGCAAAGTCGCATCCAACGCCAATGACGATTGCTTCGCCCGCGCCAAAGGCCTCGAATCCGGCCAGTTGGCTCAACAACCAGCCTTACCTGCTGCTCAGCCTGAGCTCGCTGTTCTGGGCCGGCAACATCGTGCTCGCGCGCCATGTCGGCGCGCATGTGCCGCCGCTGACGGTGACCACGATCCGCTGGTTCGGCGTGTTCCTGATCCTGTTGCCGTTCGCCTGGCCGCATCTGAAGCGTGACTGGCCGAATTTGCGTAAGAGCCTGCCGCTGATGCTGTTCCTGTCGCTGGTCGGCTTTGCCTTCAACAACGCGATCTCGTACTGGGCGATGCAATACACGGAGGCGCTGAACGCGCTGCTGATCCAGTCGGCCGGACCGCTGTTCGTGGCGCTGTGGTCGCTGGCGCTGTTCGGCGTGCGGCTGACGGGTGCGCAGCTCGCCGGCATCGCGATCTCGCTTCTCGGCGTGCTGATCATCATCTTGCGCGGCGATCTCGCCGCGCTCGCGAGCATCAGCTTCAACAGGGGCGACATCATGTTCGCCTCTTCGCTGGTGGCGTTCGGGCTCTACTCCGCCTTCATCCCGCGCCGGCCGAAGATCCACCAGCTCTCCTTTCTCTCCTTCACCACCTTTTGCGGCGCGACGATGCTGCTGCCCGCCGCAATCTGGGAAGCCCTAAGCGGCCGTGTCCTGCAACTCGATGGGGTGACGCTGGCGACGCTGGGTTACATCCTGATCTTTCCCTCGACGCTGGCCTATCTCTTCTTCAACCGCGGCGTGGCGCTGATCGGCCCGAACCGCGCCGCGCCGTTCTTCCACCTGGTCCCGGTGTTCGGCTCGGCGATGGCGATCCTGCTGCTCGGCGAAAAGCTCCAGCCGTTTCATCTGATCGGCTATGCGCTCGTGCTCGCCGGCGTCGTGTTCGCCTCGCGCCAGGGTTCTGCGGTGAAATAATTCCGCGCGGCGGGCGACAAACTCCCGTCTTCCGATTTTTGCGAAGAGAAGCTAGGTTCCCCGCCAACGAAAAAGAGGGAACGTCCAGACATGCTGTCATCACTGATCCGCGCTCTGCGCACGGCCGGCGCAGCCGCACTTTGTCTCGCCGCCGCATCCGCCGCGCAGGCCGACAATTATCCGAGCCGCAACATCACGCTGGTGCTGCCGTTCGCGGCCGGCAGCGGCACCGACACCACGACGCGGCTGATCTCGCAGCATTTGTCGCAGGCGCTCGGCGTCGGCATCGTGATCGAGAACAAGGCCGGCGCCAACGGCATGATCGCCGCGACCTATGTCGCGCGCGCCGCCCCCGACGGCTACACGCTGCTGGTGACGACCAACACCACGCATTCGGCCAATCCCTATCTGCTCAAGAGCCTGACCTACGACCCCGTCAAGGACTTCACCCCGATCGCGCGGACCGGCGACCTGCCCTTCATGCTGGTGATTCACCCGGAGGTGCCGGCCAAGACCGTCGGCGAGCTCGTCGCCTACGGCAAGGCCAATCCGGGCAAGCTGAGCTACGCGTCGGGCTCGTCCTCGGCGATCGTGTCGGGTGCGACCTTTGCGCACAATGCCGGGCTCGACCTCCTGCACGTGCCCTACAAGAGCTCGCCGCCGGCGCTCAACGACGTCATGGGCGGCCGCGTCTCGATGATGTTCGTCGACATCCTGACCGGCCTGCCCCACGTCAACGGCAACGCGCTGCGCGCGCTCGCCGTCACCACCAAGGACCGCTCGCCGCTGGTGCCAAACCTGCCCTCGATGCAGGAGGCCGGCGTGCCCGATTTCGACATCTCGTCGTGGCAGGGCTATTTCGGCCCCGCCGGCATGCCCAAGGAGGTCGTGACCAGACTTAACGCCGAGATCAGGAAGATCGTCGAGAAGCCGGAGATCAAGGCCCAGCTCGCCACGCTCGGCATGGACGCCTTCTCCGGCACGCCGGAGCAACTCGGCACGTTCGTGAACGAGCAGCTCGTGCTGTGGGAGAAGCTGATCACCAACGCGAAGATCGAGAAGCAGTAGGGGGTCTAGGAAGGTGTCATCGCCCGCCTTGTGCGCAATTGCGCACTGGGGCGGGCGATCCAGTATTCCGAGACGTTGGTGATTGACCCGATGGGCCGCGGCGTACTGGATGCCCCGCCTTCGCGGGGCATGACAGCCGAACAGTTGAAAAAGAAAAAAGGTGGGCATGGCGTTTGCGCGCCTTTGCCCACCCTACGAATTCCGTGCGTTCGGCTTTACGCCGCGCGGACCTTGGCGAGGAAGCCGTCGACCGCGCTGCGCAGTGCGCCGGACTGGCTGTCCAGCTCGCGGGCGTTGGTGAGCACGTCGGTGGCAGCAGAGCCGGTCGCCTCCGCGGCCGAGGTGACGCTGCCGATATTGGCGTTGATCTCGTTCGAGCCGGCCGCAACCGACTGGATGTTGCGGGCGATCTCGCGGGTCGCTTCGCCCTGCTGCTCGATCGAGGCGGAAATGCCGGCGGTGATCTCGCTCATTTCGGCGATGGTCTGGGTGATGCCGGAGATCGCCGTGACCGCGTCGCTGGTCGAGGTCTGCATCGCCGCGACCTGGGCGGAGATTTCCTCGGTCGCCTTCGCGGTCTGGTTCGCCAGCGCCTTGACCTCGGAGGCCACGACCGCGAAGCCCCGGCCGGACTCGCCGGCGCGCGCCGCTTCGATGGTGGCGTTGAGCGCGAGCAGGTTGGTCTGCGCCGCGATCGAGTGGATCAGCTTGACGACCTCGCCGATCTTCTCGGCGCCGGTCGAGAGCACCTGTACGGTGGCGTTGGTGCGCTCGGCATCGCTGACGGCCCGGCTAGCGACTTCGGTCGAACGCGTGACCTGGCGGGAGATCTCCGCAACTGAGCTCGACAATTCTTCGGCGGCCGCGGCAACCGTGCCGACATTGCCGGAGGCTTTTTGCGAGGCGGCGCCGACCGTCGCCGCACGCGACGAGGCGTCGCTGGCCGTCGCGGTCATCGACTGCGCGGTGCTCTGCATGCCGGCGGCGGCCGAGGAGACCGAGCGGACGATGCCGTTGACGCTGCGTTCGAAATCGCTGGCGATGCCCTCCATCGCGCTGCGACGTTCCGCCGCGGCACGCTCCTTGGCATCGGCCTCGGTCTTCTCGAGGCCGCGGATGCGGACCGCGTTGTCCTTGAAGATCTGGACGGTCGACGCCATCGCGCCGACCTCGTCGCCGCGACCAACCCCGGGAATCTCACCCTCGAGCTTGCCGTCGGCGAGATCCTTCATGCGCGCGCCGAGCAGCTCCAGCGGACGGCTGATGCCGCGGCTGATCAGCCAGGCAACGCCGCCGGCGACGATGACGATGCCGAGCATGGCAAGACCTAGCAGCCAGTAGACCGGGCCCATCTTGGCGTCGATGTCGCTGAGATAGGCGCCGGTGCCGAGATACATGTCGAAACCGGGCACCGCGACGGCGTAACCGATCTTGCTGATCGGCGTCTCCTGGCCGGGCTTCACGTAATCATAATAGAGCAGGATCGAGCCGTTGGCCTTGACGCCGTCCATCAGCTCGACGGAGAGCTTGCGGCCGTTGGTCACGACATCCATGCGGTTGCTGCCGATCTGCTTCGGATCGGGCGCGAGCTGGGTGATGCCGTCATAGGACGTGCCGAACAGATAGCCCGAGCCGTTGTCGTAGGTCATCGCGTTGCCGTAGCGGCGAAGGTCGGCCAACGCCGCATCCTTGGTCAGCTCGCCGGCATCGACGCGTTTCTTCAGCGCCGCGGCGTAGTTGCGACCGAGGTCGACGATCGACTTGGCCTGGTCGATGCGCGCATTCACCATCTCGCGCTTCATCAGATAGCCGGCGAGAACACCGGAGAGGCAAAGGCCGAACAGGGTGACGCCGACAAGGATACCGAGCTTGGGGGCGATCTTCAGATTGCTCAACTTCACGGGACAGCTCCGGCAATAATGGGATACGGGCGCGCAAGGGAATCGAAAAATTTGAATCAACTTTTAGTGGGTGACCTCTTATCAACCTGTTACGGGCGGCTCCGTAGAAGCCCGGACGGAAGGCCGAAACAGTCGAATAAATCGCCGCAGCGGCAACCGATGATTGTACGCGACCGCTCCGATTTCGCGTAAAAGACGCAAAGGCCCGCCCACAAGGTGCGGGCCACAACAAGAACCGACAGACCAAATCGGGAGCAGGAAATGCCGAAATACAGGGTGGTGACGCCGAAGGGCGCGAGCTTCACGGTCGCAGGCAGCGACTATTCCTATGAGCGTGAGGCGCTCGATCCGATCGATGCCGAGATCATCGAGGCGCCGGCCAATGAGGCCGAATTCATCGCCGCCGCGAAAAACGCCGATGCCATCTATGCCAAGGGCATCCCGATCTCCAAGACCATCATCGACGCGCTGGAGAGCTGCAAGGTCATCACGCTCGGCTCTGTCGGCGTCGACAGCGTCGACGTGAAGGCCGCGACCGCCCGCGGCATTCCCGTCACCAACATCCCCGACACCTTCATCGAGGAGGTCGCCGACCACGCCATGATGCTGCTGCTCGCCGGCTTCCGCCGCCTGGTCGAGCAGGACAGGATGGCGCGCGACGGGCGCTGGGCCGAAGGCCGGCCAGCGCTGTTGAAGATCCCGCGGCTGATGGGCCAGACGCTCGGCTTCATCTCGTTCGGCCGCGTCGCGCGTGCAGTTGCGAAGCGCGCCGCCCCGTTCGGCCTGCGCATGATGGCCTACGATCCCTTCATCCAGGAAACGCTGATGTACGACCATGGCGTGATCCCGGCGACGCTGAACGAGGTGCTGTCGCAATCCGACTTCGTCTCGATGCACGCCCCGGCAAGGCCCGAGGTGCATCACATGCTCACCGAGAAGCACTTCCGGCAGATGAAGAAGGGTTCGGTCTTCATCAATACCGGCCGCGGCGCAACCGTGGACGAGGAAAGCCTGATCAAGGCGCTCCAGGAGGGCTGGATTGCGCACGCCGCCCTCGACGTGCTGGAGAAGGAGCCGCCCTCGCACAACAATCCCATCCTCAGCATAGAGAACGTGACGCTGACCGCCCATGTCGCCTCGGCCTCGGCACGGTTCGACGAGGCGCGCAAGCGCCGCGTGGGCTACGAATTGTCACTGGTGCTTCAGGGCATGTGGCCGGTAAGCTGCGTCAATCCGTCGGTGCTGCAAGACACCGCGCTCCGCCGCTGGCAGCCCGTCAGCATGGATCGCGGCCCGAACAGCTAGGCGGCCGGCCGCAAGACGCGCCGGAAACCGGCAAGAGACCGAAACGGCCCTTCACCGGCGATCAACGCCGGGAAGGGAGACATCATAGGGAGGAACTGATGAGGAACGACATCACGCGTCGTGATGCCTTGGTGCTGGGCCTATCTGCTACGGCGCTCGCGGCAACCGGTGTTGCAGCGCACGCCCAATCCGCGATCAAGGCCGCGGACGTCCCCGCCCCGAAATTGCCGATCGAGAAGGGCGCGTCCTTGCGCATGCTGCGGCCGGTGCGCTTCGTCCAGGCCGACGAAGACGTATTCCGCGCCAACGCAGCCAAATTCACCAAGGAAACCGGGGTCGAGGTCAAGGTCGACTTCGTCGGCTGGGAAGACATCAACCAGCAGACCGCGGTGACCTCAAATTCCGGCGCCGGCCCCGACATCATCATCGGCTTCTCCGACGCGCCGCACATCTATGTCGACAAGCTGATCGAGCTGACCGACGTCGCCGACTATCTCGGCAAGAAGTATGGCGGCTGGCAGAACCTTGCGAAGGCCTACGGCAAGAAGGCCAAGAGCGATACCTGGATCGGGCTCCCGTTCGGGGCCACCGCCGGTCCCCTGATCTATCGCAAATCCATCCTCAAATCCGTCGGGTTCGACAAGGCGCCGGACGATCATGCCGGGCTCCTGGACCTCTGCAAGAAGCTGCAGAAGGCCGGCAAGCCCGCGGGCTTTGCGCTGGGCAATGCCGTCGGCGACGGCAACGGCTTTGCGGACTGGATGATGTGGTCGCACAATGCCTCGCTGCTGGATGAGGAAGGCAATGTCACCATCAACAGCAAGGAGACCATCGCGGCGCTGAATTTCGTGAAGGAGCTCTACCCGACCTTCATCGCCGGTACGCCGTCCTGGAACGACGTCAGCAACAATCGCGCCTATTCCTCACAGGAAATCGGGCTGACGGCGAACGGCGTCTCGCTGTATTTCTCGCTGAAGAACGATCCGGCGACCGCGGCGATCGCCGAGGATTCCGAACATCAGCTGCTGCCGAAGGGCCTTGCACCGATCTCGCCGATGTCCGGACTGACGCTGAACGCCATGGTGTTCAAGCACAGCCAGTATCCGAACGCGGCGAAGGCCTTCCTGCAGTTCATGCTGGAGAAGGACCAGTACGAGCCGTGGCTCAACGCCAACAGCGGTTACTGGTCGCAACCGCTTGCGGCCTACGCCGATGCGGCGGTGTGGAAGGGCGATCCCAAGGTCGCGATCTTCAGGGACACCATGAACAGCACGTATTACGCCGGCTACAAGGGTCCGATTTCGACCGCCACCGGAGCTGTTCGCGCGGACTATGTGACGGTGCAGATGTTCGCCTCGGTCGCGACCGGTGCGGCGACGCCCGAAGCCGCGGCTGCGGAAGCGGAACAGCGCTGCAAGCGGTACTTCCGCAGACAGAGGTAGCGGCCGACGACAACGCGGCCGTCATTGCGAGGAGCGACGCGACGAAGCAATCCAGACTGCAACTGCGGAGACAGACTGGATTGCTTCTGCCTTCGCCAAAGCTACGGCGGACAAGTCGCTTCGCTCGCAATAGCGGTGTGGTAACAGCCTAGAACAGGACAACGACCCGATGTCCGTGACCACCCTCTCCTCCCCCGTACTGGCGCACCGGCAACAATCCTGGCTGGTGCGGTTGTTCGACTACAAGCCGTTCCTGATCGTGATGTGCCTCGCGCCCGCGATCGGGCTCCTCGCGGTGTTTCTGACCTATCCGCTCGGCCTCGGCATCTGGCTTGCCTTCACCGACACCACGATCGGCCGACGTGGCGTCTTCGTGGGCCTTGAGAATTTCCAGTATCTGCTCACCGATCCCCTCTGGTGGGGCGCGGTGTTCTACAGCGTGTTCTATACGGCGGTCGCGACCTTCGGAAAGTTCGCGCTCGGCTTCTGGCTCGCGCTGCTGCTCAACAACCATTTTCCGTTCAAGAGCCTGCTCCGCGCCATCGTGCTGCTGCCCTGGATCGTGCCGACGGTGCTCTCGGCGCTGGCGTTCTGGTGGATCTACGATCCGCAATTCTCGATCATCTCCTATTTGCTGGTCGACGTGCTGCATTGGCGCACCACCAACATCGACTTCCTCGGCGCGCCCTGGCCGGCGCGCTTCTCGCTAATCGCGGCGAACATCTGGCGCGGCATTCCCTTCGTCGCGATCTCGCTGCTCGCGGGCCTGCAGACCATTTCGCCTTCGCTCTACGAGGCCGCGATGCTCGACGGCGCCAGCGCCTGGCAGCGCTTCCGCTACATCACCTTCCCGATGATGATGCCGATCCTCGCCATCGTCATGACCTTCTCGATCATCTTCACCTTCACCGACTTCCAGCTCGTCTATGCCATCACCCGCGGCGGTCCGGTGAACTCGACCCACCTGCTGGCGACGCTCGCGTTCCAGCGCGGCATTGCCGGCGGCGAGCTCGGCGAAGGCGCCGCGATCGCGGTGTCGATGATCCCGTTCCTGGTGTTCGCGACGCTGTTCTCATATTTCGGCCTGGCGCGCCGCAAATGGCAGCAGGGAGAGGCCAATGACTGACACTGTCGCGCAGCCGGCCGCCGTCGCCAACACACCGCCCGACACAATGGCTTGGGATTCCGGGCTGCGGCGGCTGATGATGATCTATTTGCCGCTCGGCTGCTTCGTGCTGATCCTGCTGTTTCCGTTCTACTGGATGGCGATCACGTCGTTCAAGCCGAACGCAGAGCTGATGAATTTTAAGGATCACAACCCGTTCTGGATCACGTCGCCGACGCTGGCGCACGTCAAGCACCTGCTGTTCGACACCGCTTATCCGCGCTGGCTGTGGACAACGATGATCGTTGCGATCGGGTCGACCACGCTGTCGCTGATCGCGAGCACGCTCGCCGCCTATGCCATCGAGCGGCTGCGCTTCCGCGGCAGTCCTTATGTGGGCCTCGGCATCTATCTCGCTTACCTCGTGCCGCCGTCGATCCTGTTCATCCCGCTCGCCACCGTCGTGGTGCAGTTCGGCCTGTTCGATTCACCGATGGCGCTGATCCTGGTCTATCCGACCTTCCTGGTGCCGTTCTGCACCTGGCTCCTGATCGGCTATTTCAAGTCGATTCCCTACGAGCTCGAGGAATGCGCGCTGGTCGACGGCGCGACGCGCCTGCAGATCCTGCGGCGGATCACGCTGCCGCTGGCGGTGCCCGGGCTGATCTCGGCCGGCATCTTCTCCTTCACGCTGTCCTGGAACGAGTTCATCTACGCGCTCGCCTTCATCCAGAGCGGCGCCAACAAGACCGTGCCGGTCGCGATCCTGACCGAGCTCGTCACAGGCGACGTCTACCAGTGGGGCGCGCTGATGGCGGGATCACTGCTCGGCTCGCTGCCGGTTGCGATCTTCTATTCGCTGTTCGTCGATTACTACGTGTCCTCGCTGACCGGCGCGGTGAAGGAGTAACACGAGCTAAGCGAGCCGCTCCTTAAGGCGCGGCGTGGCCCAGTCGAGAAAAGATCGGAGCTTGAGTGGCTCGGGCTTGCGCTCCGCATAGACGATATGCACCGGCCATGGCGCCTGTTCGAATGGCTCCAGCATCAAAACGAGCTTTCCGGCGCGCCGTGCGGCTTCCATCTTGTACGACATGACGCGAGTGATGCCGGCACCCGCGATCGCGGCTTCGACCGCAGCCTCGGAGTCGCTCAAAGTCAATCTCGACCGGATCGGCACCGCTACTTCGCGGCCGTCGATGACGAACTTCCAGTTCCGCTGAGCCGCGAGGCTGTCGATACTGATACAGTCATGAGCAGCCAGATCGGCAGGCACCTTCGGTTGGCCGTGCTTGGCAACATAACCGGGACTCGCACAGAGCACGAACCGGACCGAGCCGACTCGGGTCGCGATCAGGTTGCTGTCCGGGAGGTTGCCGATGCGAACCGAAATGTCGATATTCTCCTCGGCCGTGTTGACAATGCGGTCGGTCAGGACGAGCCGTAGCGCGATGTCTGGAAAGGCATCCATGAATTCGAGCGCGATCGGCAACAGGTGCATGTGTCCGAGCCCCCAGGGCGACGTGACCGCGAGATCTCCTTTCGGAATCCTGTACTCGCCGGAGACCTCGCGCTCCGCGTCGTCTACCTGCCCGATAATGCGCTTGCAGGCTTCGATGTAGGATCGTCCGACATCGGTCAGCTTCATCTGGCGCGAGGATCGCTGAAATAGTTGAGCCTTCAACCGCGCCTCCAGCTCCGCGACCGTGCGGCTGACTGTCGCGACCGGCGTGTTGAGGCGCCGCGAGGCGGCTGAAAAGCTTCCTGTCTCAGTGACCGCGACGATCACCGACATTGCCTCCAACCGGTCCATCGGATACGCTTTCCATATCTTGAGAAGGTGCTTCTCAAGCATACCGTCTGCTCCCCACAGCGACAATCGGCTACGCGGTGGATATGCGCAAAGCCGCCGTGCGTTTTGAATGCCGTCGCCCGGCCGTCAATCGAGGACGCTATGGAGTTAGAGACCAGAGCCCTGCTGTCGCGCCGCAATTTCTGTCTCTGCTGCCTGAGCGGCGCGACGATTGCCGCTACTAACGGCTGGCTTTCGCCGCGGCAGGCCTACGCTGAAGCGCGAGGCCTGGTCAGCCTGATCAAGGACAGTGCGGCGACATCGCCGATCACCACGCACAAACTCCGAGGCAACATAGCCGTGCTCGAAGGCTCCGGCGGAAATGTCGCGGTCCTGACCGGTCCCGACGGCAAGGTTTTAGTCGATGCCGGCATCCGCGTCTCGCGTCCCCAGCTCACCAAAGCGATGGCCGATCTCGGCGCCGATCCCGTCACCCATCTCGTCAACACCCACTGGCATTTCGATCACGCCGATGGCAACGAATGGCTCCATTCCGCTGGCGCCAGGATCATCGCGCAGGAGAACACGCGAAAGTACCTCCTCGAAATTCAGCGCGTAGAGGACTGGGACTACAATTTCCTTCCGCTGGGACCAGGCGGCATCCCCAGCGACGTATTTTCCAGCACCCATGAGCTCAGACTCAACGGAACCTCGATCGGCCTGAAATATTACGGGCCCGCGCATACCGACAGCGACATCTCCGTCACCTTTGCAGAAGCCAACGTCGTTCATGTCGGCGATACCTTCTGGAACGGCATCTATCCGTTCATCGATTACTCGACCGGCGGCAGCATCAACGGGATGATCGCGGCTTCCGAAGCCAATCTCGCAGCGACCGGACAGGATACGATCGTGATCTCCGGTCACGGCAAGCCGGTTGGCAACAGAGCCGAACTCCAGGCGTTTCGCGACATGCTGGTGACGATCCGCGACAACGTCGCCCGTCTCAAGAGCCAGGGACGAACGCGGGACGAAGCCGTGGCCGCCAAACCGACCGCGGCCTTCGATGCGATATGGGGGCAGTTCGTGATCGACCCCGGCTTCTTCACCCGGCTGGTCTACCAGGGCGTTTGAAGCCGCGGACGACTGAGGTCCGCAAAGCCACCGATTCTCGACAGGGAGATCGACATGAAAAGTGCAGAGGTCATGCCGCCACAAACCCGTATCGATCGTCGTTGCCTGGTCGTTGGATTGTCCGGATTGGCCGTTGCCACTGCTTCACCGGATGCATCGGCGAAACCGCAGCGTGACGGCCGCGGCACCACCGGTTCTTATCCGGTCGTCTACCATCGAACCAAATCCGTCGACGGGATCAAGATCTTCTACCGCGAAGCGGGGCCCAAGGATGCACCGGTGGTGCTACTGCTCCACGGCTTTCCGACCTCCTCGCACATGTTTCGCAACCTGATCCCAGCTCTGGCGGACCGCTATCACGTGATCGCTCCCGACTACCCCGGCTACGGCCAGAGCGACATGCCACCGCGCACATCGTTCAAATACACCTTCGATCGCTTCGGCGAACTCGTTGACGGCCTGCTCGGCCAGCTCGGTGTCACCCGCTATGCGATGTACGTCATGGATTACGGCGCCCCGGTCGGCTGGCGGCTGGCGCTCAAGCATCCCGAGCGCGTCAGCGGCCTGATCGTGCAGAACGGCAACGCCTATGACGAAGGGCTGAAGGAGTTCTGGAAGCCGATCAAGCAATACTGGGCCGACGGGTCCGATACCAGCCGACAGGCATTGATGAAGCTGGTCACGCTGGAAACGACGAAATTCCAGTACACCGACGGCATGTCGGACGTGAGTCGGATTTCACCCGACAATTGGGTACAAGATCAGGCGCTGCTCGACCGGCCCGGCAACAGCGATATCCAGATGGACCTGTTCTACGATTACCGGACCAATCTGCCGCTGTATCCCGCGGTGCAAGCCTACTTCCGCAAGCACAAGCCGCCGACGCTGATCGTCTGGGGCAAGAACGATTTCATCTTCCCGGCCGACGGCGCCCATCCCTACAAGCGCGACCTGCCGCAAGTGGAGTTTCACCTGATCAACACCGGTCATTTCGCGCTCGAGGACAGGTTCGACGAGATGGTTCCGCTGATCCGCGACTTCCTCGCCCGCAAGATCGCCTGATAACCTGGAAGGAACGAACATGAACGCGGCCCTCCACGTCGTGGCCGCTCTGGCGGTCTCCACAATGTTTGCGGCAGCCGCCGTCGCCCAAAGCGCCCGCGACGTGCGCGGGCCCTCTCCGCTAGTTGCCATCGACAAGCAGGCGCCCGCCCGCCTGATAGTCGATCCACCGCTGGCCGAACAACTGGCGCAGGGCCTCGTCTTCATCCAGTACACCACGGAAAATCTCCGGATCGTGCCGGTGTTCGGCAAGGGCGCGCTCGACGTGTCGCCGCGCATCGGTCACGTCCACATCACGGTCGATGATGCGCCCTGGCATTTTGTCGATGCCAGTGGCGAGACCGTGATCGTGGTCGGACTGCCTCCGGGCCCGCACAAGGTACTGTTCGAGTTGGCCGATCCCACGCACCGCGTGATCGACAGCAAGACCATCAGCTTCGAGATTCCGGCGCGCTCTCCGGCACCGCCGAAACAATAGCTGCTGCGGCGTTTGGCCCGCTTTCACAAAACTGCAACATGCGATCCGCATAAGGCGTCGTCCACTAACAGGAGACGCACATGCGCGCGACTTTTCTCAGCACCGTCGCAACGATCATTCTCACCGCGAGCACCGCGCTTGCACAGAACGAGGGTGAATTCCCCGCGAAGC
Organism: Tuber microsphaerosporum; assembly: GCA_003521225.1. Taxonomy (NCBI): domain Eukaryota; kingdom Fungi; phylum Ascomycota; class Pezizomycetes; order Pezizales; family Tuberaceae; genus Tuber; species Tuber microsphaerosporum. The sequence goes on along the minus strand of QOVD01003118.1, from coordinate 267,650 downwards.
TCGCCGGCCACGTGGTGATGCCGGCCGCGACCTTCATCGACGCGCCGGCCGACGCGCCTGCCGATCTCAAGACCTCGGGCAAATACACCACCGGCAAGCGCGTCGACGCGCTCGGCACCGTGATGGGCAAGTCCTATGAGCGTGCGACCGGCGTGTCGCTGCCGTTCAAGGGCCAGCCGCTGCAGGGCCATTCCGGCATCAAGCACATGCCCGACGGCAGCTACTGGGTCATCACCGACAACGGCATGGGCGCCCGCGCCAACTCGCCGGATTCGATGCTGTACCTGAACCGCTACAAGATGGATTGGGCGAGCGGCAAGATCGAGCGCCAGGAAACGATCTTCCTGCACGATCCCGACAAGAAGGTGCCGTTCCGCATCGTCCATGAGGACACCCAGAAGCGCTACCTCACCGGCTCCGATTTCGATACCGAGGGTTTCCAGATCATCGGCGACACCTTCTGGATCGGCGACGAGTTCGGCCCCTATATCCTGAAGGCCGACAAATCAGGCAAGATCCTCGGCGTGTTCGAGACGGTTGCCGACGGCAAGCCGGTGCGCTCGCCGGACAACTGGGCCGTGGCGACGCCGGGCGCGCCGGGCGCCACCTACACCAACGTCAACCTCCGCCGCTCCAAGGGCTATGAGGGCTTTGCGTCGTCCAAGGACGGCAAGTTCCTCTACGGCCTGCTCGAGGGGCCGCTGTGGGACGCCGACAAGAAGGATTGGGAGAAGGTCGACGGCAAGGAAGCCTCCCGCATCCTCGAATTCGACGTCGCCGCCGAAAAATTCACTGGCCGCTACTGGCAGTATGTGTTCGAGCAGAACGGCAACGCCATCGGCGACTTCAACATGATCGATCAGGCCTCCGGCCTCATCATCGAGCGCGACAACGGTGAAGGCACCCCCGACAAGGCCTGCCCGCAAGGCACCCGCGGCGAGAACTGCTTCCCTGACATCGCCAAGTTCAAGCGCGTCTACAAGATCGAGCTGACCGACGCCAATGTCGGCAAGCCCGTGCGCAAGATCGGCTATATCGACCTGATGAAGATCCAGGACCCCGACAAGAAGGCGCGGAAAGCCCTCAATGACGGCGTCTACACCTTCCCGTTCTTCACCATCGAGAACGTCGATCGCGTCGACGAGACCCACATCATCGTCGGCAACGACAACAACCTGCCGTTCTCGTCCAGCCGCGATCCCAACAAGGCCGACGACGACGAGTTCATGCTGCTCGAGGTCGCGGATTTCCTGAAGGCGAAGTAAGCCGACGCTTTCTCCTCTCCCTTTCCCCGTTCTTACGGGGAGAGGGCTGGGGTGAGGGGCTCTATCCACGAAGGCGGTGGGAGTGCGGCTCGCGGAGAGTCCCCCTCACCCGGAATCCGCGCTTTCAGCGCGTATTCCGACCTCTCCCCGCACGCGGGGCGAGGTAGAAAGAGCGGGCTACCGCACGATAAAGTCCACCGGAACGGTAAAGCTCATCGAGCTGTTCTTGATCTCCGCCGGGATCGGCGGGAACGGCGAGGCCTGGTGGATCATCGACGTGGCCTTGGCATCGAACGCGGCAACGCCGGACGGGCTGATGCGACTGGACATGACCTGACCGTTGCGGCCGATCGTGAAGCTCACCCGGACCAGCCCGCGCTGACCGTTGCCGCCGGACGGATAGGAGTGAAGGCGCATCAGATGCGCACGGACGCGCTGATTGTAGGTCGCAACCAGCGATGCGACCGCGCCCGCGCTCATTGCGGACGCTGCAGGTGCCTCCCGCTCGGCGCGCGGTGGCGCGCTGGTGCGAGGCGCGGGGCGCGCCTCCGACGGCTTCTTTGCCTCCGGACGAACTACTTTCGGCTTTTCGGGCGCCGGCTTTTCCTGCGGCACGATTTTCGCGGGCTCCGGCTTGTCCGGTGTCGGCTCGAGCTTCTGGTCCGGCGGCGCCACCACGTCGGGCTTCTCCTGCGGCGGTGTCGGCGCGATGGTCTCCTCGACCGCCTGCCGCTGCATCGGCTCCGGCGGTGAGGCATCGGCCTCCTTCATCACCGGCCCCGGCACCACGTCATCCGGCGTCGCCTGGGGCGCCGACGTGATCCGAGCCATGTCGATCATGACCGCAGGCAGGGTGACGCCCTGCTCCGGTTGCGACCGCACCCAATTCATCGCGATCACCGCAGCGATGACATGCAACGCCACGATCACCGCGCCCGATGCACCCCAGCGCGCGGTTTCGCGCTCGCCAAGCGGCTCGTGCAGGGCAAAGGCGTTGGCGGCCATCAGCTGCGTCCATCGAGGCCGACCAGCGCGACCTTGAGGTAGCCGGCATTGCGCAAGGTGTTCATCACCTCCATCAGGTCGCCGTAACTCACGGCCTTGTCGGCACGGAGATAGATGCGCTCGTCCTTGCGGCCCTTGGTGACGGCATCAAGCGCAGCGGCGAGGCCGTCGCGTGCCATCGTGTCTTCGCCGACGGCCACCGTGAGATCCGGCTTCACCGTCACGAAAGTGGGCTTGTCCGGCCGCGGCGCCGGCTCGGCCGCGGTGGCCGGCAGCTCGACGCCGATGTCGACGGTGGCAAGCGGGGCCGCCACCATGAAGATGATCAGCAGCACCAGCATCACGTCGATGAACGGCGTGACGTTGATCTCATGGGTGACGTCGAGATCGCCGGGGTCGCCGCGCCTCAGCGGCGATCCCCCGCGTGCGCCGAGCTTCGCAGCCATGGCCTACTCCGCCGCCCGCGCCAGGCGGAACTCTCTGTTGTCGCGCTGCCGGCTGACCAGCAGCATGAGCTGAGCGGAGGCGTCTCCAAGCAGCGCGCGGTAATTGGCGATGCCGCGGACGAGCTGATTGTAGATCACGACCGCCGGGATCGCGGCGACGAGTCCGAGCGCGGTCGCAAGCAGCGCCTCGGCGATACCGGGCGCGACCACCGCAAGGCTTGTGGTGTGGCTCTCGGAGATGCCGATGAAGGAGTTCATGATGCCCCAGACCGTGCCGAACAGGCCGACGAACGGCGCGGTGGCGCCGATGGTCGCGAGCACGCCGGTGCCGCGCGCGATCTGCCTGGACATCGCCGCCTCGACCCGTTCCAGCCGCAACGCCACGCGCTCCTGGAGGCCGTCATCGACAATGCCGCCGGAGAGCTCGGCCTCCTTCGCGCAGGACTGGATGAGCTGGGCGACCGCATCATGCGCGTCGCCGGTCCGCTCCGCCGCCTCCGCCAGCTTCATCCTGCCCTCGAGCGCGCGCGTCCGCTGCACGGCGAGCGTGCTCTTGCGGCGCAGCTCGATGGTCTTGGCGAGCCACACCGTCCACGTCACCAGCGAAGCGACGGCGAGCCCGACCATCACCGTCTTCACGATGATGTCGGCACCGAGGAACATGCCCCAGGGCGACAGATTGCGCGGCAACAGCGCTTCGTCGATCGCGAAGGCCGGGGCCGGCGCAAGCACCAGCCCAATTGTTAGGATCACATGCCGAAGCCCAAAATTGCTTTGCATCCTGATCTCCCGACAGACAGAAGGAAATTATGCCGCGACGCGGTCCGCCAGCTGCCGGAATCGCACGAGCTGGTCCGCCCGCAGCGCCCGGGTCTCGTCGCGGCCGACAAAGACCTTGAACATGATGCCACCGTCGGCATTGACGAACGCGACGAAGGCCGAGGTCTTGCCCATGAAGGGACGCTCGACGAAGGCTAAGGCCGCGCAGCGCTCGTGGCGGAGGTGGCCGTGCAATCCCTTCGGCTGCATCAGGTTGAAATAGCCGCGGCCGACCTCGCCCGCCGGGACCGCGCCCGTGAACTCGAAGATCGCGTCATCCGTGTGCACGATGAGCGTGACCTCGCCCCACGCGGCGATGTCCTGCATGGCGGCGGCGAAATGCTCGCCGCCACCAACGCGCACCATCGACGACGGCAGCGCCTCGATCACCGCGCGCGGAGTAACCTTGCGCTCGCGCGCAACGTCCTCGATCACCGCACCGGGATTGTCAGCCATGTACGCCTTGAGATCGGCGAGATCGGTGCTCAGCATGTCCGGCTCCCTTTCCTAACCCGCCGCGATCTAGGCGGCCGCGTTCGTCTTGCGCTCGGTCATGATGACGTCGAACCCTTCGAACTTGGGATGGCCGAGATAGAGGCTTTCGCCGGTCTTGTTGTCGGCGCGCGCGTGGGCGCGACGGAATTCGTCCGACCGCGTCCAGGCCTCGAACGCCGCCTTGTCGATCCAGACCGTGTGCGAGGAATACAGCGTGTGGTCCTCGAGCGCTGGCCCCTTCAGCAGGTGGAATTCAACGAAGCCGGCCATGCTGCCGAGATAGGATTCGCGGGTGCGCCAGACGGTCTCGAAAGCAGCTTCCGAGCCGAGCTTCACCTGGAAACGATTCATGGCGATGAACATCAGATTTTTCTCCTGTCAGTCTTGTTGATCGGCGAATGCCGAGCGGATGTTTCAGAACGTGCCGAAGCCACGCTGGGACATCAGCGTGGCTCTGGCGGTCAATACGGCGGCCCGTTTGCTGTCGTCGGCGTACTCCTTAGATGCCGCCGAAGTGGTACTTCAGGCCTCCCTTGACCACGAGCCCGGGGCCGGCGCTCGCCCATTTCACGTCGTTTTGCGTATCGCCCGTGCTGCCGACCGGAATGGCGTAGGGCCGGTAGTACTGGTTGAGAAGATTTTCGACCGAGAAGTTCAGCGTGAGATCGGGCCGCGGCTGATACTGGGCGTAGAGGTTGACGAGATCGTACGACGTCGCCGGCGTATAGGTCGGCGGGATGTCGGTGTTCGCGATCACCGACGTCCACATCACCGAGAGGATCAGGGTCCGGTCCAGCAACCGCACGCCGGCGGTCGTCGTGACCTTCTGCGGCGGAACGCTGTACAGGCCAAATCCCGTCTGGAGGTTTTTGCCGTTCTGGTAAGAGCCGGAGAGGCCGAAGAACCAGGTGTTCGCGTCGTACATCGCCTCGGCCTCGAGACCCTGGATGCGGGCGGACGCGACGTTCTGATATTGCAGGAACGGAAGCACGGTGATGGAGGGCGCCGGCGGCGGGCCGGTGGGGACCACCAGCGGATTTCCATAGGCCACCTGATCGATGAAGTCGGAGATGTCGTTGCGGAACACGTTGATCTTGCCGCGCAGCGTATCGCCCGCCGTGAACAGATCGTTCTTCTTGATGTTGAAGCCGATCTCCTTGTTCTTGCCGACCTCGGGCCGCAGGTTCGGATTCGGGACGAAGCAGAAGGTCGAATCCGCTCCCGGACCCGGCGTGCCCGACGGACAGCGGAAGAACGAGTCGTTGACCGTCGCGCCCGAATGCGGACCGCTGACCAGCGTTTCCGTGATCGACGGCGCGCGATAACCTTCGGCGTAGCTGACATAGGGCGTCACGACCGCCGTGGGAACGAGCCCGACGGTGATCTTCGGCGACAAACGGTCGCCGCCGGACGACGAGGATGCCGAGGAGAGCTGATAATTGTCGTAACGAAGCGCGCCGATCACCTCGAGCATGGAGGTGTAATTGGCCTTCCACTGCACGAAACCGCCGGAGACCGTACGCTGACCGCCAGGCGTCGTCACTTCCGAAGTGCCGGTCCTGTCCTGCGTCGACACCTTGTCCTGGAAAGCGTCCAGTCCGTAGGTCACCGCGTGACGCCAGCTGCCGGTATCGAAGCGCGTGGTGTTGTACACGTCGACGCCGACCGTATCGAGCAGATATCCACGGTTGCTGCCGATACAGCCGGACACGGCATTGCCGGGCACGCCGCCACAGAAGACCGACGGCGTCGTGCTGGTATGCGCGGTCTTGACCTGGTCGTTCTCGGTGCGATTCCAGTAGACCTTCGCATCCCAGTCGAACCACTGGTCATCCGGCTGCGAATATTTCCAGCCGAGCGTCGTGGTGTAGTTCTTGACGTCGGACCTGTAGATCGACGTGCCGCTCAGGTTGTTGGCGCCGTTCGCATTGGTCGAGTTGGGATCGCCGGCACGGCGTGGCGGCTGACCCACGCTGTAGATGTCCTCCTGGAAGATGGTGCCGAGCTTGATCTCGTGCCCGTCGGCCGGGCGCACCGTCAGTTTTGCGATGCCGCTGGTGAGCCGGTTGCCGGTGTTGGCGACCTCGAAGCCGGTGCCGTCTTTGTAGCTCTCCTGCGTCGAATAGGTGCCGCCCGCGAACACATCCACGTTCGGATTGACGTGAACACCGCCGAAGGCCGAACCGAGCGCGCGCCCGTAATTGCTGCCAAGAATGGTCTTGACGTCGACGCCCCAGCGCTCGCCGGCACGCACGACGTCCTCGATATCCTTGGTGCGGAACGACGCCACGCCGCCGATCGCACCGGAGCCGTAGATGTTGGCGGTCGGACCACGAACGATGTCGATGCCGCTGATCAGCTCGGGGTTGAGGAAGAACGAGCCGTTGGCGAAGTGGCCCGTGCGCTGATAGTTCTGCCGCGCGCCGTCGACGACGACGGCGACGCGGCCGAAATCCTGCAAGCCGCGGATATTGATCGAGGTGGACGGCTCGTCACCGCGGTTCTGAACCCATACGCCCGGCACATTATAGATGAGATCGCCGACGGTGCTGGCCTGACGGCTTTCGATCTGCGCCGAAGTCACAACGCTGACCGGTGCGAGCGCGTCGACCGCGCGCTCGTCGGTCTTGGAGGCGGCAGCCGTGATGGTGTCGAGCGCCTGAACACCGACGATCGCCTGCGCGCGTGCATCCCACACGCTGGTGCTGGCCTGCTGCTGCTGAACAGCTTGCGGCTTGGCCTGATTACGCTTGGCCTGCTTGGGCTTCGCCGGCTTGGATGATTGCGCGGTTTGATCCGCGGTCTGCGCAAAGCTGCTCACCGGCGACACCGCCGCAATTGAAACCACCGACGCGCCCAAAATCAGCGCGCGCGAATACCTAGCCCCGTCAGCCATACACCCAACCCAATCATGATATGTCTTGTTTGGCTGGCGTGCGCTCGCGCGGCGAGCGACTGGCTGGCTATTCTCTGGTGCAGGCCCCCCGGCCCGCATTGTTCCATTTGGTTACGTGGCAACACCCTGACGGTCAATGTCATCGGGTTGCAGTTTATATCGATTGTAAATTGCCGCCGTTGGAATGCGCCTGATGCCGCTTATACAAACAAGACGCATCTGAAATTTCGAAAGCGCATCACACCTACCATGTCAGCAACGTCCGGAGACAATAGCGGCGATGCGGCAGGGCCGACACAAAGCCCTTCTGCAACAACGAGAAGTTTGACCATACGCGGGAGCCGGATCGACAGCCGCGAGCTGTTTGCGGCGGAGCGCGAGATCATCATCGCGCATGGCGAGGACGCCTATCGCCTTCGCCTGACCTCGCAGAACAAGCTGATCCTGACGAAGTAACCTGCAATGACATTTTGTCGCACCCTCGCAAACCTCCTGCTCACCGGCACCATCGCGCTCGCCTCGACCGCGCACGCCGCCGGTATCACGGTGCATGATGCGCGCAATCGCGATGTCGCCGTTGCCGACTTCGCCCGCACGGTCTCGATCGGCGGCGCCATTACCGAGATCCTCTATGCGCTCGGGCTGGAGAGCCGCCTGGTCGGCGTCGACACCACGAGCCTGTATCCGGCGGCCGCGCTGCACGACAAACCCAATGTCGGCTACATGCGCCAGATTTCGGCCGAGGGCGTGCTGGGCCTCAACCCGACCCTGATCCTGGCGATCCAGGGATCGGGCCCGCGCGAGACCATGGACCTCCTGGAGACGGCGAAGGTGCCGCTGGTGCTGGTGCCCGAGACCTTCTCCGAGGAAGGCCTGATCGAGAAGATCAAGCTGGTCGGCCATGCCATGGGCGTCGATGCACGCGCCGAGTGCCTGGCGACCGCAGTGGCTACGGATCTTGCGCAGCTGCGCGCACTGCGTGCCAAGGTCACGAAGCCGGTCCGCGTGATGTTCGTGATGTCGCTCCTGAACGGACGGGCGATGGTCGCCGGTCACAAGACCGCCGCCGACGAGATCATCCAGCTTGCAGGCGCCACAAACGCGGTCGAGGATTACGACGGCTACAAGAACATCGGCGACGAGGCGATCGTCGCGGCAAAACCCGACGTCGTGCTGTCGATCGAGCGCGGCAAGGATTCACTCCAGGCCGACGCGGTCTACGCCCATCCCGGCTTCGCCTTGACGCCCGTCGCCGCCAACAAGAGTTTTATCACGATGGACGGGCTCTATCTGCTCGGCTTCGGCCCGCGCACGGCCGCGGCGGCCCGTGATCTCTCCGTCAAGCTCTATCCGGCATTGGCCGAGGGCGGCGCCTTCACGTCGGCTCTGTCGGCGGCGAACTGCCGGCAATGAGTGTGGCGATCGGGACGGATTCGCGGACCCCGCGGCGCGCGGGCGCAGGACGGCGATTTACGTCGATTGCCATTCCCCTGCTCCTGGTGATCCTCGCGGCCACCGCCATCGTCGCGCTGACCGTGGGCGCAGCCGGCATTCCCCTCTCCCGGCTGCCTGCTGCGCTCGGTCTCGCAGGCAACACCACCGCCGATGCCATGACGGCGCGCGACCAGCTCGTGCTGTGGTCGATCCGGATTCCCCGGATCGCGGCGACCGCGATGGTCGGCGGCCTGCTCGCCGCGGCCGGCGCCATCATGCAAGGACTGTTTCGCAACCCGCTCGCCGATCCCGCGCTGGTCGGCGTCTCCAGCGGCGGTGCGCTGGCGGCCGCAAGCGCAATCGTCTTCACCGACTCGCGCTTCGGCGAGACATTGCGCTTCCTTCAGACCGAGCTGTTGCCGCTCGCGGCCTTTGCGGGCTCGCTGGCCACAACCGCGATCCTTTACGGCATCTCCAGCCGAGCGGGGCGGACCTCGATCGCGATCTTCCTGCTTGCCGGCGTCGCCATCACTGCCATCACCAATGCCGGCATCGGGCTTCTGGTGTTCATCGCCGACGACCGCCAGCTTCGCGACATTACATTCTGGCTGCTGGGCTCGATGAGCGGCGCGACCTGGACCAAGGCCGCCGTGCTCGCGCCGATCCTCATCATCGGGCTCGGCGCCTGCGCGTATATTGCCCGCGGCCTCGACCTGCTGGTGCTCGGCGAGGCCGACGCGTTTCACGGCGGCGTCGATGTCGAGCGCCTCAAGCGGATCTCGATCGTCATGGTCTCCGCCATGACCGGGGTCGCGGTGTCGATCAGCGGCGTCATCGGCTTCGTCGGCATCGTCGTGCCGCATCTGCTCCGTCTCGTTATTGGACCTGCGCATCGCCTGCTGCTGCCGGCCTCGGTGCTGCTCGGCGCGATCCTGATGGTCGGCGCCGACACGCTGGCGCGCACCATCGTGGCGCCCGCGGAGATGCCGATCGGCATCTTGACGGCAGCGGTCGGCGCGCCTGTCTTCCTCGGCATCCTGCTGCGCCAGCGCGGGCTCGCCTCGCTATGAGCGCCGTGATCGAGGCGCGATCTCTCAGCAAGCGCGCCGGCCGCGCCACGCTGCTCGATGGCGTCGGCCTATCGGTTGAAGCCGGCGAGATGGTCGCGATCATCGGCCCGAACGGCGCCGGCAAGTCGACGCTGCTGCGGCTGCTCTCCGGCGATCTCCGCCCGAGCGAGGGCGAGGTCCGGCTGAAGCAGCGCGACATCAGCAGCTATACGCCGCGCGAGCTCGCCGCGCGCCGTGCGATGCTGTCCCAGCACATCAACGTCACCTTCCCCTTCACGGTCGAGGAGATCGTGCTGATGGGCGCGGGCGACCGCAGCCTGCGCGATGCCGTGTCGCTCGTCGACGCCGCGCTGGACGAGGTTGGCCTCGCGCATTTTCGCGAACGGCAATTGCCGACGCTATCCGGCGGCGAGCAGCAGCGCACCCATTTCGCCCGCGTTCTGGTGCAGCTCGCCTGCGGCGAAGCGGAACACGGTCCGGGGCTCCTGTTGCTGGACGAGCCGACATCGAGCCTCGATCTGCGTCACCAGATCGACCTCGTCGAAGCCGCGCGCCGCCGCGCCGCAGGCGGCACGGCTGTCATCGCGATCCTGCACGACCTCAACCTCGCGATCCGCTTCGCCGACCGGCTGATCGTCCTGAACGGCGGCAGGCTCGCCGCCGACGGCCCGCGCAGCAAGATCGTCACGCGCGAGACTATCCGCGACATCTTCGAGATCGACGCCGTCGTTCATCAGGCCGACGACGGCGTGCCCTACGTGCTGCCGCAGTCGATGCGGGCGGCGGCGCGAGCCGAACTGCCGCCGCGGTGAAGCTGCGCTCCCTCGCCCCGCTTGCGGGGAGAGGTAAGAAGGACGGCGCCCCGCCTCGGTTCAGATCGGGCGCATTACCCCGCCGGCACGATCACCATGCCCTTGTCCTTGGGCCAGCGGACGCGCCAGGCGAACTTGATCTCCTTGATTTCGCCGGGCTTTGCGTCGAACGCCCATTCCAGCACGCCGCGCTTGTCGCGCAGATTGGTGGTCGTGGGCGGCGTGGTCGAGGACAGCATCTCGACGCCAATATCCTCGTTCTCGCTGACCGGAAGCTGATCCTCGATCGCGATGCGGATCGGGAAGTCGTGCCCGTTGCGAACGACGGTGCGGAACGAACGCGTGTCGGTCTTGGAGGACGCGATCACGCCGGCCGTGCCTTCGTTCTGCCTGATGACGGTGCGCTCGATCTTGATCTTGTCGTCGGCGCCGAAGCCGAGCCGGATCGCGTCGTTCCGCGCGGCGGTCGAGAATTTGCTGCGCCCGACGAACGTGCCGTCGCGGAAGATCGCGACCTTACCGGGCAGCAGATTGGTATCCTCGGCAAGCTTGAATGACGCCTCGAGGTAAGCGGTGGGATCCGCGACCGGGGCGGCACGGATGGCGAGGTCGGGCGTCACGGTCATGGAGGAGATGAGCAGGCTCTTGGCGCCCTCATTGGCACCGAGGCTGACGCGGCCGCTGATCTGATACACGGCCTGGAAATCGCCGATCTCGGCGTTGGCCTGCTGCTCGTCCGCGCGCTCACGCAGTTCGGGCTCCGCCGCTTTCGCCATCGCCGGAGATTGCGCCTGCCGCGTCATTGGCTGCGCGGGCATCGCCATGTCCGACGCCGCGCCCAAGGCCAGCGGCTTCGGCAGTTGCGGATACCTCACGACCAGCGAATTCAGCTCCGGCGCGCTACCGCCGCGGCTGACGCGAACGGTGGAAACGCCGAGGCTGACGTTCGACCAGTCTTCGCCGGTCGACTGTGTCACCTCGGCGCGGCGAACCAGCTCGAGTTGCGGCTTGCGGTCCTTGGCACCAGTGTCGAGCCGGGCGTCATACAGCGGCAGCCAGCGCGCATTGCGGACTGCATAAGTCACCCGCAACGTCGCCTTCGTCGCGGCGGCGGCGGCAACATCGATGCGAACCTCGAGCTTGCTCGGCGGCTTGGCCGAACGCTCCGCTTCAAGTTGCGCGAGCTGCCGATCGATCTCGCGCTGCTTTCGCGTAGCGTCGCGGATCGCGGTGTCGGCGGTCGCGATCTCCTCGGCGACCGCGGTAAAGGCTGCGCGCCATTCGGTGATCGGCCGAGCCTCGCCCTTCTCGCCAAGGCCGGCGGGAGAAGCCTCCGCAAAGTGCTGCGCGAATTTGCGCCGGGCGTTGGCCGCGTCGATATCGCCTTGCAGATCGGCGCGCTGATCCTTCAACGCTTCGATGCGCTTGTCGAGCTCGGGCAGGTTGACGGGAGACGCCGCGCGCGGCGGCCGTGCGTCGATCGTCCCGATAGTGAGTTTTGCGCCCGCCTCGCCCTCGACACGCAGCGAGGACGGATCGAGCGAGAGTGGAAAGTCCTTGGCGACCAGCGTGCTGTCGCCGGAGGCGAGGTCCAGCGCGATGATACGGGTGACGGTGGCGCCATCCGGATAGACGGTGACGGTGTCGATGGCCGATGTGGCGTCCACATCGGCGGCCCATGATGGCGACGCCGTCGCCATGGTCACCAGAACCAGGCTCGTCGTTGCCAAACATCTTGCGGTGATGCGCATAAAGTCCCTCCTGCCGTATCGCCGCGCCGCCAGCCGGACGCGTGCGATCAAATGCCTCGCCAACATGGTTGGACGCGGCAGGGAAGGAACTGGTTCGATTGGGGTTTCCGTGGGGCGCCGCCGCGGCCGCACCAAGGCCGCGGAACGTGTCGTCGACTCGCGGCGAAGCCGTTAGACTTAGGTCCTTAAACCGGGGTGGGCGAACCCTGGCCGAAGATGCGGCGGAGCAGATCGGTCACGTTGCGGGCGCCGGCCTTCTTCAGGATGCCTGCGCGGTAGCCTTCGACCGTGCGCGCACTTAGATGTATGCGCCGGGCGATCTCCTTGTTGGTCAGGCCGGCAGCAAGGTGCTCGAGCACATCGACTTCGCGCCCGGTCAGGGGCTCGCAGCCGGGCAGCCAGCGTTGCCGGTTTGAACCCGGCTGCGCGAACTCGTCGATGGCAGCATCGATCCGGTCGACGACGTCGCGGGTGCGGAACGGCTTCTCGATGAAGTCGGCCGCGCCGCTCTTGATCGCGTCGACCGCCATGGCGATGCTGCCGTTCGCCGAGGTCACCAGGACCGGCGCCATGCAGTTCTCCTCGCGCAGGCGCTTGAGCACGTCGAGGGCGGAACGATCCGGCGGCATCTCCAGCAGCACGCAGGCCGGCATCCGCGCCTTGGCTTCCGACAGCAGCGACGCGCCGTCGGCAAAGCAGATCACGTCATAGGCGCTCTGTTGAAGCGCCATTGAAAGTTGTTCGCGGGAGGCCGCGTCAGTTTCAATGACGAATACCTCACCCTTGGAAAGCATGTTCCCCGGCATCATCCCGATCCAGCAATGTCTTGGTCAAATGGCCCGAGACGGCAGCAGGGCTTCGTCGCGCCGCGTCGTCATACGCACGGCATTCACGCCCGTGCTTCGGTTTCCCTTATGTATGTTCCATCCTGTTCCCGGATTTGACGGATCGGGACAGAAACTTTACATTTCGGGACATCTGCGGGAATGGCTGACAGGAACGGGTCGCATGACCGACCTCATGCGCAGCGCAGGCTTGAGCTACTACCCGGATGTCGCCCGGTCGGTCGGACTCGACCCCAAACAGATGATGCGCAAGGTCAGGCTGCCGCTGGCCGTGCTCGACAAGCCCGATACCCCCATTGCCGTGACCAGCCTGCGCCGGCTGCTCGAATTGTCGGCAGAGGCGTCGGGTGCCGAAGATTTCGGCTTGCGGCTCGCCGAGCGCGGCGGGCTGACCAATTTCGGCGCGGTCGGCCTGATCGTGCGTGAACAGGCGACCGTCAGTGAGGCCATCGAAGCGTTCTCGCGCTTCATCCACGTTCATCACGACGGCATGAAGCTTGAGGTCACGCGCGACAAGCAGACCGTGACGGTCACGCTGCATCTGCGCGGCCGGCAGCCGACCGCGCCGCGCCAGTCGATCGACATGGCGCTCGGCAGCGTCCACCGCATCATCCAGTCGCTGTTCAGCAGCGACTGGCGGCCGCTCGAGGTGCATCTGCATTATCCGCCGCCACACGACCGCAAGCGCTACCGCGACTTCTTCGGTTGCCGCGTCACCTTCAATGCCGACGACGATGCGATCCTGTTGTCGGCGCATGACATGGAGCGGCGGATCCCGAGCGCGCATCCGCTGATCGCGAGCTATCTGCGCAAACGGATCGAGGCGATCGAGACGCGGCCGGCAAGCTGGGAGGAGAAGGTCGACGAGGTGGTACGCATCCTGCTCGCAAGCGGCGACTGCACGGTCGAGCGCGTGGCTGAGCACCTCGCCTGCACCCGCCGCACCATCCATCGGCACCTCGCCGCATCGGGCACCAGCTTCTCGGCGATCCTCGACGCGCAGCGCGCCGATCTCGTGACCCAGCTGATCGACGACCCCGGCCGGCCGCTGGCCGACATCGCCACCCAGCTCGGCTTCTCCGCGCAGAGCGCGATGGCCCGCTGGTTCCGCGGCCGCTTCGGCTGCACCATCACCGCATGGCGCAAGGGCGTGCGGCCGCTGGCCAAGCGCGCCGGCGTTCCCTCGGCGTCCGCGGCCTAGGCTCAGCGTGCCGGAACGGGCACGCCCATGATGGCAAGCGCGCGCCGGGGGCTGCCGGCGAGCAGCGGCCCGAACGCAATCGCAAAGCCGAGGAACGCGACGACCCAGCCGCAGGCGGCGATGTGCAGCAGGACATCGCCATGCGCAGGCAGCACCACCGCAGCGACCCGCGCCAGCGCCGCGACGATGATCGCGACGTAGATGCCTTGCGTCGCGGGCGAGGCCGTCAACGCCTGTCCGGTATGGCCAAGGCTCGCACGGGTCATCACCGCGAGCGTCATGGTTCCGGCCGCACCAGCCATCCAGGCGTGAATGCCCGCGCTCGGCGGCAGTGTGCCGAAGACCGCCAGGGCATGCAGGATGAAGCCGAGCGGCACGAAGACGTACCCGACATGCAGGATCAGCAGCAGCCGTTCGCGCGTGGTGCGATCGCCAGCCCAGCGCGCGAACCGCACCAAATGAAGCACACCGACGAGCGCCATCACCGCGCCGGTGATCATGTTCAGCGGCGCCACGATCCATGCGATCAGCGCGAGCGCGCTCAATCCGATCACCGCGCCGTCGAAGCGCCCGAACGACACCGGCAGGCGGCCGGGATTGAACTTGACCAGCCAGTTGCGGGTGAAGCTCGGGATGATGCGGCCGCCGATCAGCGAGATCAGCAGCACGACCACGCCGATGCCGACGCGGATGCTGACATCGGCGGCGCCTTCAAAGTGCGCTTCGAGATGGAAGGCGAAATTGCCGGCGAGCAGCACCAGCACGAGCACCACCACCGGCAGATTGCGCCAATTGCCGCCCGCGATGATTTCGCGCGTGGCCGCGGCAACGACCAATGCCAGGAAGGCTGCATCGACGACGAGCGCGAACGCCCAACCGATATCGGCGGACACAGTCACCGCGGCGCGTCCGGCAAGCCAGACGACCAGCAGCGCGCCCAGCGACGTCCCCTGGATCGGCAACCGCCCGGTCCAGTTCGGGATCGCCGTGAACAGGAATCCCGTGATCACCGCCGGCAGGAAGCCATAGAGCATTTCGTGGACGTGCCAGTCGCGCGGCGCGAAGGCCGAACTCACCGACAATTCGCCGTAGAACATCGGCAGCCAGGCCAGGATAGAAAGCCCCGCCTGGATCGCGGCGAGCAGGAAAAACGGCCGAAAGCTGTTCGCAAACAGCGGCCAGCCCTCAAAATTACGGGATCGGGCGCCAGCCATGGGGGCAACTCCTGTGAATTCGGACTGTCACTTGGATCGTCATTTGGAAAAATACTGCCGTCCGGCCGGCCCGTTTTGCGCTATCGCAAACTGCCTGACGAATACAGGTGCCATCACACTCCCGAGCGCCAAGGAGGCAGAATGGCCAAGGTCGACACATCGCTGGTTGCGCATTTGCCGCTGTTTTCAGGCGTCAAACCGGAGGACCTCGAGGAAATCCTGCGCGAGGCCCGCTCAGCGCGGTACCCCAGGAACACCGCCATTTTCGAACAGGGCGCCGACGCGCAATCCTTCTTCCTGCTGCTGCACGGCCACGTCCGCGCGGCCAAGACCACCCCGACCGGCGAGCAGATCGTGGTGCGCTATGTCGCCCCCGGCGAGACCTTCGGGCTCGCGATGGCGATCGGAGCCGCGCATTATCCGGCGACCGCGATGGCGGTCGACGACAGCGTGGTGCTGATCTGGCCGAATTCGGCCTGGCCACGGCTGATCGAGCGATTTCCGGCGATTGCCGTCAACACGCTGCAAACCGTCGGCGCGCGACTGCAGGAGAGCCATACCCGCATCCTGGAAATGTCGACCCAGCAGGTCGAGCAGCGCGTCGCGCATGCGCTGCTGCGGCTCGCAAAACAGTCCGGCAAGAAGCTCGACCACGGCATCGAGATCGACTTCCCGATCAGCCGCCAGGACATCGCGCAGATGACGGGCACCACGCTGCATACCGTCAGCCGCATCCTCAGCGGCTGGGAGAGCCAGGGCTTGGTCGAGAGCGGCCGCCAGCGCATCATCCTGCGCGATCCGCACAAGATCGTCGTGCTGGCGGAGCGTACGGCGGACGGCAATTCTGCGTAAGATAGGGGTGAGGGCGCTTCCGCTTACGGCGCAAGCCCGCCCTCACCCAGGAATCCGCGCGCCACCCGCGCGAACTCCGACCCGCCTCACGCCGGCACGCATTCGCACAGCGCAGCGAGGAATTTGTCGCGATCGATGCCATGCTCGCGGCAGGCGTCCTCCACGGTATGGAAGGTCGCGATTGGACAGCCGACGCAAGCCATCCTGAAGGCGAGGAACACGCGGATCGTGTGCGGCGCCGTACGCATGATGTCATCGACCAGATCGTCGGATCGGAAGGGCATGGACAACTCCGTTCCGAAGTGACGATAGCGGGGTGGGTCCGAGCTTCTTTGTTGAAGCGCAAGCTGGTGGTTGCTTCTCCCTCTCCCCGCA
This sequence comes from Tuber microsphaerosporum, assembly GCA_003521225.1. NCBI lineage: Eukaryota > Fungi > Ascomycota > Pezizomycetes > Pezizales > Tuberaceae > Tuber > Tuber microsphaerosporum. Next base: position 251,170 of record QOVD01003118.1, on the reverse strand, counting down.
AGCGGCAGGGCTATCGCATATGAGAAAACATGGCGGGACGCTCGCCTGCGGCCATCCTTCGAGACGCCCGCCTCCGGCGGGCCCTCAGGATGAGGACGGAGTACGTGGTCACTATTTCGACAGGCAAGGCTGCCGCTCAGCCTCATCCTGAGGAGACCGCGGAGCGGTCGTCTCGAAGGACGAGGCGCTCGCTCGGCCCCCGCCAAGCTCATATGCAAAAGTCCCTGCCGTAGGCGGCGCGAGGTGAACTACACCGCCCTGCTGTGCAACTGCTTCGCCGGGTCCAGATGCGCATCGAACGCCGCTGCAACACTGCGCACCAGGAAGCGCGAGTCGCTTGCGACGGCGAGACGGTCGCCGTCGAGCCTGACGATGCCGTCCGAGATCAGCGGCTTCAGGCGCGCGGCCGATTGCAGCATCGCTTCGGGCTCCGCACCATGTCGCGCACAGATGTCGCCGAGATCGGCGCTGAACTCGCACATGATGCGCTCGATGATGTCGGCGCGCAGCCGGTCGTCGTCGGTGAGCCCGTAGCCCTTCGCGGTGGCGAGGCGGCCGGCGGCGACGCTCTGGGCGTAGGCGCCGATCTGCACCTGGTTCTGCACATAGCCCTGCGGCAGATGCCCGATCGCGCTCGCGCCGAAACCAAGCAGGACTTCGCCCTTGTCGGTGGTGTAGCCCTGGAAATTGCGCCGCAGCGTCCGTTCCTCGAAGGCCACGGCCATCGCGTCGTCGGGGCGTGCGAAATGGTCGAGCCCGATCTGGACGTAGCCGGCCTCCTTCAACGCATTGGCGATCGCGCAGGCCTGGTCATGACGCGCGAGGCCGTCGGGCAGCACGGCCTCGTTGATCATGCGCTGGTGCTTCTTGAAATCAGGCACATGCGCATAGCCGAACACCGAGAAACGATCGGGCCCGAGCTCGAGGCTGCGCCGAACGGTGTCCAAGCAGGACGCGACGGTCTGGTGCGGCAGCCCGTAGATGAGGTCGAAGTTGATCCCGTTGATGCCGGCGCAATGCAGCCTCTCGACGACGGAAGCCGTCTGCTCATAGCTCTGCACGCGATTGATCGCGCGCTGCACGACCGGATCGAAGCTCTGCACGCCCAGGCTGGCGCGGTTGACGCCGGAGAGCCGCATGGCCTCCACCATCTCTGATGTCAGCGTGCGCGGATCGATCTCGACCGCGATCTCGGCCGAGGGCAGCACGAAGAACGAATGGCGCATCGCCGCCATCAACTCGGCAAAAGCCTCCGGCGCCATGATGGTCGGCGTGCCGCCGCCGAAATGGATGTGCTCGACCTTGATGCGGCGGCCGATGGTTTCAGACACCTGCGCGATCTCGCTGCGCAGGGTCCGCTGATAGGCGGCGATCAGCCCGTCGCGGCGGACGATCTGGGTATGGCAGCCGCAGTACCAGCACATCTCGCGGCAGAACGGCACGTGCAAATAAAGTGACGCGCTGGCGCCTGCCGGGAGCCCGGCGAGCCATTCGGCATAAGTATCCGGGCCGACCGCGGTCGAAAAATGCGGCGCGGTCGGATAGCTTGTGTAGCGCGGCAATCTCTCTTCGCCGTAGCTCGCTGCGAGATCGGTCCTCATATCTTACCCATTCGTAAATCGATGCCGCGCGGTGGCGCGGCAAATCCCGGATGGCATTGGATGACCCGTTTTCGGGCGGACCACCTTGCGCTCGCTCAAAGTCCGAGCGCCGGGTCGGAGCCAAGATCACGTTCAATCATGACTCACTGGAGATAGGCCATGGCGTCGCTCGCGCTCGATCTCGTTCTCTGGCTCACCGGCGTTCGCGGTCATATCCCGCGCTTCGACGATTTCCGCCCCGTCCCCGCGGCACCCGCCGTCGGCGCAGGTTATCTCGTGCGGGTGCTGGCGATCACCGCCGCCATCTTCGCCGCGCTGTCGCTCGCGGTCTGGGGCACGGTCTGGATTGCGATCCAGCTTCTCTGATCGACAACCATAGATTCACAATCGAGCGCAGCTGAACATGCGAACGATTTGCCGCTTGCGCAGCCGATGCCACGCGACGTCGTGCGCTTCGCACGGCCGATACGCGCTTCGGCAAACCTCCTAAGGATTTTACCGGAGGCGAATTCGGCAAAAGCTTGTCGCAGCGCAAACACTCTTGCCGTAACAGGCGCAGACTGCATCCGTCATCAAAACCCTTTCAGATGAAGGATGCTTCCGATGTTCACCCGCAGAGCCGCATTGATCAGCGCCGCCGCGACCGCCCTGATGCTCGCGACACCCGCGTTCGCCGCCGGCGACCTCAAGCTGCCGCGGCAGAAGGTCGAGCTGGTCGCCCCGCCCTTCGTGCACGCGCACGAGCAGGCCACGACGCAGGGGCCCAAGATCGTCGAGTTCAAGCTCAACATCGAGGAGAAGAAGGTCGTCATCGACGACAAGGGCACCACGTTCCAGGCCATGACCTTCAACGGCTCGATGCCGGGTCCGCTGATGGTCGTGCATGAAGGCGACTACGTCGAGGTGACGCTGGTCAATCCCGCGACCAACACCATGCCGCACAACATCGACTTCCACTCCGCGACTGGCGCGCTCGGCGGCGCCGAGCTCACGCTGGTCAACCCCGGCGAGCAGGTCGTGCTGCGCTGGAAGGCAACGCGGACCGGCGTGTTCGTCTATCACTGCGCCCCGGGCGGCCCGATGATCCCCTGGCATGTCGTCTCCGGCATGAACGGCGCGGTGATGGTGCTGCCGCGCGACGGACTGAACGACGGCAAGGGCCATGCGCTGAAATACGACAAGGTCTACTATGTCGGCGAGCAGGACATGTATGTGCCGCGCGACGAGAAGGGCAACTTCAAGTCCTATGATTCGCCGGGCGAAGCCTTCACCGAGACCGAAGAGGTGATGAAGAAGCTGATCCCCACGCATGTGGTGTTCAACGGCAAGGTCGGTGCGCTCACCGGCAAGAACGCGCTGACGGCCAAGGTCGGCGAGAACGTGCTGATCGTGCATTCGCAGGCCAATCGCGACAGCCGTCCGCACCTGATCGGCGGCCATGGCGACTATGTCTGGGAGACCGGCAAATTCTCCAACGCGCCTGAGACGGGACTCGAGACCTGGTTCATCCGCGGCGGCTCGGCGGGAGCTGCGCTCTACAAGTTCCTGCAGCCCGGCATCTACGCCTATGTCACGCATAATCTGATCGAGGCAGCCGACCTCGGCGCCACCGCGCACTTCAAGGTCGAAGGCAAGTGGAACGACGATCTGATGACCCAGGTGAAGGCGCCCGCGGAGATACCAGCTCCCAACACCAACTAGACGCGACAGGGGGCCGGTCATCGCCGGCCCCTTCCTTCTTCGGGGGACGACCATGCTGATCGCATTCAAGCTGAAACTGCTGCTCGCCTGCGCCGCAGGGCTCGCAGGGCCGATCGCTGTGGCGCCGCTGGTCTCGGACATGGCGGTCCATGGTACGGCGACGGAGCCTGCCATCGTCAGGGTCGCGCCGGGCGGTCTCTCCTATCGCGAGGCCGGCGATTTCACCCGCGCGGGGCAGCAGGCCGAAGTGCCGCTGCGCGCGATGCGCTTCAACCGGCCGCTGCAGATCATGCGGCACCAGGTCTCGTCATCCGACTATCAGCTTTGCGTGCAGGATAGCGCGTGCCGCGCGCTCGATCGCGGCGTCGCGATCGGGTCTGATCGCCCCGCGGTCCAGGTGAACTGGCACGATGCGCAGGCCTATGCGGGCTGGCTGTCGCGCAAGACCGGCCACACCTATCGCCTGCCGAGCGACGCGGAATGGGCCTTTGCGGCCGGCTCCCGGTTCAGGGACGACGGCGCGCCTGTGGATGCAGACGATCCCTCAAAGCGCTGGCTCAGCCGCTACGAGCGTGAATCCGAGCGCGACCTCTCCGACACCACGGCCTATCCGTTCGGCAAGTTCGGCGCGAACGAGCATGGCATCGAAGATCTCGCCGGCAATGTCTGGGAATGGACCTCGACCTGCTTCGTGCGCTCGCGGATCGACGCAGCCGGCAATGCCGGCCACCCGACCGTGAATTGCGGCGTGCGCGTCGCCGAGGGTGCGCACCGCGCCTACGTCACCGACTTCATCCGCGACGCCCGCGCCGGTGGCTGCGCACAGGGCGTGCCACCCGCCAATCTCGGCTTCCGCCTGGTGCGCGAGGAGCCGTCATGGGTCGCAAGCGTGTCGGCGCGGTGGGGCAAGGTGTGGGCGGCGAGGTCGTAGGTATCGCCGAGTAGCCCGGATGGAGCGCAGCGCAATCCGGGATCGGACCATCCACGAGCACCCCGGATTTCACTACGCTCCATCCGGGCTACGGCGCATCACATCGCCCGCGCAAACATGCGAAATCCGGGCGCGCCGATGATCGCCTCGAACGCGGGATCGCGCTTCTCTTCGGCGAAGACAAATCCTGCCTTGGCGTAGGCGCGTTCAGCCGGCTGATTGCCGATCAGGAACGATATCGTCGCGCGGGCAAATCCGGCCGCTCGTCCCTTATCCAGTGCGTGCGCAAGCAACGCCTGCACGAGGCCGCGACCGCCATAGGCGGGATCGGTCGCGACGTGCTCGATCATCCAGTCGCCCTCGCCGCCCTGAACCCAGCAGGCGCGCGTGTAGGCGCCGCGGCGACGGATGGCTTCCAGCTCCGGCGCGGCAAGCCCGGTCGCGGCACCGACCTCCTCGATGGCACGCCAGGCCGCAGGTCCCGTGCCGGCCGCCGGCAGTGCGCACAACGCGGCAGCAGGCTTGCCATCGATCTCGGCGATCAGGAATTGCGAGACATGCCACATCGACACCGCGTGTGCGGTCGTGATGCGCGCGATGAAATCGCGGCACTGTGCCTGGGGCCAGCCGAGCGTGACGTCGAACCAGCCGCGCGGCCGATAGCCGCGCTGCGACGACAGGATGGTTTGTGCGATGAAATCGGCGTCTTCGGGACGCGCAGACCGTATCGTCATGCGCGCCCCCGTTGCGACGACCTTACGTATTCTTCAGCGCGACGCGGAATTCGGCTTCGGTCTTGGCCTTGACCTCGTCGAGCGAGACGCCGTCGGCGAGCTCGATCAGCGCCATGCCGCCGTCGCCATGCTTGTCGATGGTGAAGACGGCAAGGTCAGTGACGACCATGTCGACCACCCGCTCGCCGGTCAGCGGCAGGTTGCACTTCTTCAGCAGCTTCGAGCCGTCCTTGGCCGAATGCTCCATCACGACGACGACGCGCTTGACGCCGGCGACGAGATCCATCGCGCCGCCCATGCCCTTGACCATCTTGCCGGGGATCATCCAGTTGGCGAGATCGCCGTTCTGTGCCACCTGCATGGCGCCGAGGATCGACAGGTCCATGTGGCCGCCGCGGATCATCCCGAAGGAATCCGCGCTCGAGAAATACGAGGTCGACGGCAGCTCGCTCACGGTCTGCTTGCCGGCATTGATGAGGTCGGCATCCACCTCGTCCTCATAGGGGAACGGGCCCATGCCGAGCATGCCGTTCTCGCTCTGGAGGCTGACATCGACGCCATCGGGGATGAAGTTCGAGACCAGCGTCGGGATGCCGATGCCGAGATTGACGTAGTAGCCGTCGCGCAGTTCCTTGGCGGCGCGCGCAGCCATCTGTTCACGGGTCCAGGCCATGTGAGTCTCCTGACGCTTAAGCGGCGGTGCGCGGGCGGGTGTTGCGGAATTCGATGCGCTTCTTGGCCGTGCCGACCTCGACGATGCGCTTCACGAAGATGCCGGGCGTGTGGATGTGGTCGGGATTGAGTTCACCGGCCGGAACCAGATGCTCGACCTCGGCGACCGTGATCTTGGCGGCGGTCGCCATCATCGGATTAAAGTTGCGCGCGGTCTTGCGGTAGATGAGGTTGCCGGCGGTGTCGCCCTTCCAGGCGTGGACGATGGCGAGGTCGGCGAACAGGCCGCGCTCCATCAGGTACTTCTCGCCGTCGAACTCCTTCACTTCCTTGCCTTCGGCGATCAGCGTGCCGACGCCGGTCTTGGTGTAGAAGGCCGGGATACCGGCGCCGCCGGCGCGGATGCGCTCGGCCAGCGTGCCCTGCGGATTGAATTCGAGTTCCAGCTCGCCGGCCAGGAATTGCTGGGCGAACAGCTTGTTCTCGCCGACATAGGACGAGATCATCTTCTTGATCTGGCGGGTTTCGAGCAGGCGGCTGAGGCCGATACCGTCGACGCCGGCATTGTTGGAGACGACCGTCAGGCCCTTGACGCCGGACTCGCGGATCGCGTCCGACAGCTCCTCGGCAATGCCGCAGAGGCCGAAGCCGCCCGACATGATCATCATGTTGTCTTTCAGAACGCCTTCGAGAGCCGACTTGGCGTCGGGATAGACCTTGTTCATGCAAATAACCTTCGGGTGAACCTTCGGCTGGCAGGCGTCGCGCCTCATTGGCGGCGATTATTAGGCGAAATCGTCCAAAGCCGTCAATGATACGGGGTTCTCCGTTCCGTCCTCCGGTGATAGAAGCTGCCCACGCCGTGGGCAGACCCGTCCGCGGCCTTGAAAGCGACAAGAAAACCCATCAAGTTGCGGGGGTTGGGCGTGGGCACGCAGGTTTCCGGTCCGCCCTTCTGGCTCCCGCGACCAACCCGATCAGGACATGCCATTGACCATGGCCCAAGGAATGAAGCGCCTCGGGACGCCGATCGCGGCGCTGCTCGGCCTCGCGCTGATCGCCCTGATCGCGACCTCCTGGCTCATCAACCGCGACGCGCTGCGCAAGGCGGTGGAAACGCAGATCCGCGACGTCACCGGGCTCGAGCTCAGCGTGGCGGGCAGCATCGACATTTCGCTGCTGCCGGCGAGCTACATTTCCTTCCATGACGTCGGCCTGAAGGGCGGCGGCACCAGCGATCCCGCGCTCCATGTCGACGTGCTCACCGCCAATCTCCGGCTGCTGCCGCTGCTGCTGCAGCGGTTCGAGATCGCCGACCTGACCCTGCTGCGGCCGCGCATCCATGTCAGCCTGAAGCAGGATGGCGAAAGCAACTGGACGCCCTTCATCCAGACCATTGCGCGCACCATGAAGCCGGGCGCCGAGAACCAGGTGTCGTTCTCCGAGATCAGGATCCAGGACGGTGTGCTCAATTACGAGGACGCCACCACCCACGCCGCCGAGAAGTTCGAGGACATCGACCTGTCGCTGGCCTGGCCCTCGATCTCGCGGTCCTTCGCCGCGACCGGACAATTCGACTGGCGCGGCGAGCGCGTCGACGGCTCGATCAGCTTCGCCGATTTCGTCGCCGCCCTCTCCGGCGACCGCTCCGGGCTGAAGGCGCGGATCGCCAGCGCCCCGCTCAAGCTCGCCTTCGACGGCAGCGTCGCCAACCGCACCAGCCCGATGATGGAAGGCACGCTCACCATCGACAGCCCGTCCTTGCGCAATGCGCTGCGCTGGACCGGTCAGCCGCAGCCCGGCAGCGGCGGCTTCGGCCGCTTCGCGCTGAAGGCGCGCGCCAATGTCGTCGGCGCCTCGATCGCGCTCACCAACGTCAATGTCGAGCTCGACGGCAACACCGCCGAGGGCGTGATGACCTACGCCAATAACGGCCGGCAGACGCTGCAAGCGACGCTTGCCGCCGACGCGCTCGACTTCACACCTTATATCTCGACCTTCCGCCTGCTCGCCAGCGGCGCCCGCGACTGGAACAGGCAGCTGTTCGATCTCAACGGGCTTTCGACCACCGACCTCGACATGCGCCTGTCGGCAGCCAGGCTGACAGTCGGGTCGTCGAAGCTCGGCCGCACCGCGATCGGCGCCAATCTGCGCAACGGCACGCTGGCGCTCTCGGTCGGCGAAGCCCAGGTCTATGGCGGCATCGCCAAGGGCTCGTTCGGGATCGCGCGCTCCGACACCGTCGCCGACGTCAAGGCGCAATTCCAGTTCACCGATGTCGATCTCCAGGCCTGCGCCTCCGAATTGTTCGGCCTCAACAAGCTGTCCGGCCGCGGCAACATCAACGTCTCGCTGCTGGCCTCCGGCTCCAGCCCGTTCGGCCTCGTGCAGTCGCTCGACGGCACTGCCACCGTGACCGGGCACGACGGTGCGATCTCGGGCTTCAACGCCGAGCAGCTCCTGAAGCGGCTGGAGCGGCGGCCACTGTCGGGTGGCGGCAATTTCCGCAACGGCTCGACCCCTTATGACACTCTCACCGTCGCGGTGAAGTTCTCCGATGGGATCGCCACTGCCGAGGACATCCGCATCGAGGGGCCGGCTGCGAAGATCACGCTGACGGGCACTGCCTCGGTGCCGACGCGCGAATACGACATGAAGGGCGTGGCGAGCCTCAACACGACGTCCGGCTTTCAATTGCCCTTCATGGTGCAGGGTCCCTGGGACGATCCGCTGATCTTCCCCGACCCTGAAAGCCTGATTCGCCAGTCGCCTGCGGCGTCCCCCTTCCTGGACCTCCTGAAGCGGCGGATCACCGGCGAGAAGCACCCTGCGCCGCCAGATTCGCCGACGGCCGAGAACGCCAAGGAAAACGCGAAGTCCAACTGAGGACGGCGATCGTCGGGCGCTGCCGGACCATCGCGAATTGATCCGGCCGAATTGATGCGGCGATTGGATCGATGCGCGGATTAAGCATCTCCGCTGGCCCGACACCCCACGACCTAGGTCTGACAAGATGCCGCTAGATCGGCTGACGGCCATGCGCTAGTGTTTTATACGACCGGTTAAAAACACCGGCCGTTTGAGGGAGAAAAACGTGAGATCCAAGGTTATTGGCGCAGTTTCATTGGCGGTCGCTGCGGTTGGGCTTTTTGCGGCCACTGCACCCGCCTTTGCGCAGCAGAAGACGATCACGGTCTGGTGGGGCAAGGGCTTCTATCGGTCCGAAGACGACGCGCTGATCGAGACGATCAAGAAGTTCGAAGCCAAGACCGGCATCAAGGTCGAATTGTCGCAGTACGCGATCCAGGACATGATTCCGAAGACGGTCGCCGCGCTCGATGCCGGCACCGTGCCCGATGTCGCCTATTCCGATTCCTACGACGTGCAGGCGCAGGGCAAGTGGGCCTATGAGGGCAAGCTCGAGGACCTCACGGACGTCATGGAGCCGATCAAGGACCGGTTCGTGCAGAACACGCTGGACGCCTCGATCCTCTATAACGACGTCACCAAGAAGAAGGCCTATTACGGCTTCCCGCTGAAGCAGCAGAGCATGCATGTCGAGATCTGGAACGACATGCTGGAAAAGGCCGGCTTCAAGCTGAGCGACATCCCGACCGACTGGGCGGGCTACTGGACGTTCTGGTGCGACAAGGTGCAGCCGGGTATCCGTAAAGCCACCGGCCAGCGCATCTACGGCGTCGGCCAGCCGATGGGCGTGGAATCCACCGACGCCTTCCAGTCGTTCTACACCTTCATGGACGCCTACCACGTCAAGCTGGTCGACGACGACGGCAAGCTCCTGGTCGACGATCCCAAGGTGCGCGAGAATCTGATCAGCGCGCTGAAGGATTACACCGACACCTATATCAAGGGCTGCACGCCGCCCTCTTCCACAACCTGGAAGGACCCCGACAACAACGTCGCCTTCCACAACAAGACCATCGTGATGACCCACAACTTCACGATCTCGATCGCGGCGAAGTGGTTCGAGGACTCGCAGAACCAGGCGCTCACGCAGGAGCAGCGCGACGCCGGCAAGAAGGCCTATGAGCAGGACATCGTCACGGCGTCCTTCCCGAAGGCGCCCGACGGTTCGACCATCCGCTACCGCTCCGACGTCAAGACCGGGCTGGTGTTCACCGCGGCCAAGAACAAGGCCGAGGCCAAGCAGTTCATCAGCTTCCTGCTCCAGGAAGAGAATGTTCGTCCCTATATCGAGGGCGCGCTCGGCCGCTGGTTCCCGGTGACGAAGGAAAGCCAGGCCAGCCCGTTCTGGCAGGCCGACAAGCATCGCAAGGCGGTCTACGCCCAGTTCACCGGCGGTACCGCCGCGTTCGACTTCACCAAGAACTGGAAGTTCACGATCCTCAACAACGAGAACGTCTGGGCCAAGGCGATGAACCGGGTCGTCAGCGAAAAGGTCCCGGTCGACAAGGCCGTCGACGAGCTGATCGTCCGCATCAAGCAGGTTGCAGGCTAAATCTTCTTTCTTCCTCTCCCCGCTGGCGCGGGGAGAGGCGAAACGCTAATACCGGCCGCCTCGTGCGGCCGGAAGTCCTTTCAAAGAGTCTTGAAGAATGGCGATTACGCTCTCTGGCGATCAGTCGATGCCCGCTCCGCCCTTGTCGTCGCGGCTGACCCCGGCGCAGGTCTGGGGCATCGTGCTGCTCGCGCCCTATCTGCTCGTTTTCCTCGCCTTCGTCGTCTATCCCGTCTGCTACGGGCTGTGGCTGGCGCGGGCCCCGTCGAATTATGTCGCGCTGTTTCACGATCCGATCTTCGCGCGCGCCGCGGTCAACACGCTGATCTTCCTGGTCATCGGCATCAACATCAAGATGCTGATCGCGTTGTTCCTGTCCGGCTTCTTCGCGCAGCAGCGCACCTGGATCAAATGGCTCTCGGTGATCTTCATCCTGCCCTGGGCGGTGCCGTCGATCCCGACCATCCTGTCGGTGCGCTTCATGTTCAATCCCGAATGGGGCGTGGTCAACCACCTCATCTTCTCCCTCACCGGCGATGACGGCCCGAACTGGCTGAACGACCCGACCGTGGCGCTGAGCATGGCGATCGGCGTGCACATCTGGAAATCACTGCCGTTCTGGACGCTGATCCTGATCACCGGACGCCTTGCGATCGCGCACGATCTGTTCGAGGCCGCCGAGGTCGATGGTGCGAGCTGGTGGCAGAAATTCCGCTACATCACCTGGCCGTCGATGCAGACGCTCTACATCACCTGCACACTGCTCTCGATGATCTGGACGCTCGGCGATTTCAACAGCGTCTATCTGCTCACCGGCGGTGGCCCGGCTGACCTCACGCACGTGCTGGCGACGCTCGGTATCCGCTATCTCCGGCTCGACCAGCTCTCGCTCGCGATGGCCTCCATCGTCTGCGCGATGCCGTTCGTCCTGCCGCTCGTGTACTTTATGATGAAACGGTTGTCGCGATGAAGCTTCCCGGCGTAAGCGAATTTTCCTGGCGCGACGTCGCGATCGAAGCGCGGCTGCTGCTGATCGGTATTCCCGTCTTCCTGTGGACGATGATTCCGATCTACCACATGTTCCTGTTCGCGATCTCCCCGAAGGAGGACGCGTTCTCGGGCAAGCTGTGGCCGGATCACCCGACGCTGCACAACTTCGAGATCGTGTTCAAGCAGCAGCACTACTTCCTGCGCGACTTCTACATCCAGTTCTGGAACTCGACGGTGATCGCAGTCTCCGTCGGCGTGCTGACGCTGTTCATCGCCACCGCCGCGGCGTTCGCGATCTCGCGATTGAAGGTGCCGGGCGGCCGCACCGTGTTGAACCTCGCGCTCTTCACCTATTTCATCCCCGCGGCGTTCCTCGCCGTGCCGATGTACCGCACCATGGGCAATTACGGCCTGCTCAACAATCACTGGTCGCTGATCCTGGCCATGGTGACGATCGCCAGCCCCTACGCGATCTGGGTGCTCAAGCAGGCCTCCGACAAGCTGCCGGTCGAGCTGGATGAAGCCGCGGTGATGGACGGCGCCACGACGCTCCAGATCTTCCGCCTGGTCTACCTGCCGCTGATGATGCCCTCGCTGGTCGCGATCGGCACCTATGCGGTGCTGCTCGCCTGGAACGAATATCTCTACGCGTTCCTGCTTCTGTCCAACGACCGCGAGATCACCCTCCCCGTCGCGCTCGGCAACTTCCTCGCTGCCGACGATTCGCCCTGGGAGCTGTTGATGACCACCGGCTTCATTTACGCGCTGCCGCCGGCCGCGGTCTACTACGCCTTCCGCCGCTACATGGTGGGCGGGCTCACGGCAGGCGCAGTGAAGTCCTGACAATCGAGAGCCTCGTTCCGATGGAATCGGAACGAGGCTCTCGATTCTTGTTTTGACGCGTTTTCCTTACGCGAACCGGTATCCACTTCGCTCGAAATCGCTCCCGGACGCATCGCGTCGCCGCAAGCAGGGCGTTCGAGCGACGACGTGGACAATTGCGGGTTGTCCACGCCTGCTCTAACCTCGCAGCCCTGTCACGGGGCACGTCACCATGCGCGGCAACGACGCGATCCATCTCGGCCTGATGCTGCTGGCGTTCGCGGCGTCCTATCTGGTGCCGTTCGAGCTACTGCTGCTGGCCTATGTCGTGCTTGGCCCGGCGCACTACTTCACCGAGATCTCGTGGCTGCACGATCGCAGCTATTATCTGCCCCATCGCGGGATCGCGGCGGTGCTCGCGATCGTCGCCGTGGTCGCGGTGCTGATCGACAACGCCTCGTGGTTCGGCTTTGCGATGTGGGGCGCGCTGGTCGTCTGCGCCATGCTGGCAGCCACCACCTCCGCGATCGAGAGCATGCTGCTGTTCATGGTGGCGATCGCCCTGTCCGCGATCATGTATTCGAGCGGATCGTCGCTTGCGGTCATCGGTATCCTGATTCCGACCCTGATCCACGTCTCGCTGTTCACGCTGATCTTCATGGTGCTCGGCGCGCACCGGTCGGGCAGCCGCGTGCAGGCTGCGCTGGCGGTCGTCTACCTGATTGCGGTCGCCACGATCCTGTTGCTGCCGCCAACGGCCGAAATCCGGATCCCGAGCTTTGCCCGGGTCGGACAGGACTATTTCGGCAATGTCGGTCCGGCGCTGGGCCGGCTGTTCGGAGTCCCCGGCCTCGTCCTCGACACCCGGCTGACGAGCCTGCTCGCCTTCGTCTACACCTACCACTACCTCAACTGGTTCATCAAAGCCGACATCATCCGCTGGACTGAGGTGCCCAAGGCGCGGCTGGCGGCGATGGCCGCCGCAAGCGCCGCCTCCACCGCGCTCTACTTCTACGACTACGCTTTCGGCTTCACCTTCCTGCTGGCGCTGAGCCTGATTCACATCCTGCTCGAGTTTCCGCTCGACAGCCTCGCGCTGCGGCAGCTCGGATCCGCTGTCCAGGGCGCGATACGCGCGCGATATGCGGGGCCCATCGCGGCCTCCGCGGCGCAATCGCGTTCTACGGGCACCAAGGCCGCGAAACGCGCAACGCGCTCACGCTGATCATCTCTCCGCGCTCTTGCGTCGATACGCGACCAGCAGGGCGATCGTCGAGCCGATGAAGTAGCCGGCGGTCGCGCCCGAGATGGCGCGGCCGGCGACGATCGCCAGCGCGCGATCACCCGCATCGATCGCCGAGATCACGCCGACCGCATATTGCGAGGCGAAGACAATCAGGTTGCGGACCAGACCAAATGGGCTGCCCGGACGGATGATCTGCCCGGTCGGGTGATCGACGTCGAATGGGCGCGGCGTCAGCACGCCAAGCGGCAGCAGCACCAGCGCGGCCGCGATCCATGCGACCACCGGCCAAACGCTGTCTTGGTGGCCGAAGCCGAGTCGCGAAATCCCCCAGACGATGAAGACGACCGGCACGATCAGCGCGCGCCAGATCGGCGTCGTGCGCGGCTGCATCGCCTTGACGCCCTGCCACACCAGAAAAGCGAGCAGCATCCAGACCCAGACCGGCGTGTGGATCAGGATCTGGTAGGCGAATGTCATGATTGCTCCTCGCCTACAGCGGCGCCGCGCTCTCGCCCTGCGAGCTCGAGAGTTTCGAGGCAAGCGAGGCGATGACGATGACCACCGCGATCAGGGCGATCACCAGCGTGCAGATCGCGTTGATCTCGGGCTTCACGCCAAGCCGCACCTCGGAGTAGATCCGGATCGGCAGCGTCGCCGAGCCGGGGCCGGTGGTGAAACTCGCGATCACGAGATCGTCGAGCGACAGCGTGAAGGCCAGCATCCAGCCCGCCACGATCGCGGGCGCGATCAGCGGCAGCGTCACGGCGACGAAGGCGCTAACCGGGTTGCAGCCGAGATCCATCGCCGCCTCCTCCAGCGAACGGTCGAGCGAGCCGAGGCGGGACTGCACGACCACCGCGACGAAGCACATCGTCAGCGTGGTGTGGGAGATCGTCACCGTCCAGAAGCCGCGCCCAGCGTTGAGCGCGACGAACAGCAGCAATAGCGACAATCCGGTGATCACCTCCGGCATTACCAGCGGCGCGTAGAGCATGCCCGAGAACAGCGTGCGCCCGCGAAACCGCTCGCCGCGCGACAGCGCAACGGCCGCGAGCGTGCCGAGCAGCGTGGCGATGGTCGCAGAGGAGACCGCGACCCGCAGGCTCATCCAGGCCGCCTCGATCATGGCGCGGTCATTGAAGAACTCGTGGTACCAGCGCAGCGACCAGCCGCCCCACACCGTGACCAGCCGCGAGGCATTGAAGGAGTAGATGACGAGGATCAGGATCGGCAGATAGAGGAATGCCAGGCCCAATGCGAGCGAGGCGATGTTGAAGCGGGACAGGCGGGAGACCTTGCGCATCGCTTCAGCGCCCCTGTTCCAGCTGCCGCTTCTGCAGCCGCTCGTAGAGCAGCAGCGGCACCAGCAGCACCACCAGCAGCACGATCGCCGCCGCGGAGGCCACCGGCCAGTCCTTGTTGGTGAAGAATTCGAGCCACAGGGTCTGACCGATCATCAGCGAATTGGAGCCGGCCAGAAGGTCCGGGATCACGAACTCGCCCACGATGGGGATGAAGCACAGCAGCACGCCCGCGCCGACGCCGGGCAGCGACAGCGGAAAGGTGACGAGCCAGAACACCTGCCAGGGTGGCGCGCCGAGATCAGAGGCCGCCTCCTCCAGCACCGGCTCCATTTTCGCGAGCGTGGCGTAGAGCGGCAGGATCATGAACGGCAGATAGGAATAGACGATGCCGATATACATCGCACTGTCGGTCGAGAGCCACACCACCGGCTGGCTGACCAGATGCAGCGCCAGCAGGATCTGGTTCAGCAGGCCGTCATGCTGGAGGATGTTGATCCAGGCGTAAATGCGGATCAGGAACGAGGTCCAGAACGGCACGATCACCAGCACCATCGCCACCGCCTGCCAGCGCTTCGGCAACCGCGCCATGCCATAGGCGATGGGATAGCCGATCACGAGCAATAGCGCAGTCGCGGTGACGGCGACGGTGAGGCTGCGCACATAGGCGAACACGTAGATGTCGTCTGAGGCGAGCAGCTTGAAATTGTCGATCGACAGCGCGGCGAACGCTGCCTTGAGCGCCTCCCATCCCGCCATCAGGTCGAACACCGGCTCGTAGGGCGGCTGCGCGATCGCCGTCTGCGACAGGCTGATCTTGAGCACGAAGCCGAACGGCACCAGGAAGAACAGCAGCATCCAGACATAGGGCGCGATCGCGGCAAAGCGCGCGGGCCTTGCGAAGATGCGGCGCGAGCTCATGATTGCAGCACCACGCAGTCGTCGGGCGTGAACCAGGCGACGACACGCTGGTTCAGGCTGTAGGCGTCGACGTCGAGGCGCGCGCTGTTGGGGACCGACGCCTGCAAGATTCCGCCGGCATCGAGCTTCACCTTGAAGGTGGTGGTGCCGCCGAGATAGCAGATGTCGGCGACCACGCCGTCCAGGCTGTTGATCGCCGTCTCACGACCGGCCTCGCTCACCGGCCCGCGGCGCGAGAGCTTGACCTTCTCGGGGCGGATCGCGACCGACAATTTTCCCGCGCCGACGCCTTCGCGCGGCTCGGCCACCACCAGCGCACCCGCATCGCGCGTGCCGATGATCAGACGATGGCCGTCGCGCAATTTGGACTCGCCGTCGAACAGATTGATGTCGCCGACGAACTCCGCGATCCATCGCGAGCGCGGCGCCTCGTAAAGCTCGCGGGGGCTCGCGACCTGGGCGAGCTTCCCGGCCCTCATCACGCCGATCCGGCTCGCCATCGTCATCGCCTCTTCCTGGTCGTGAGTGACGATGATGAAGGTCATGCCGAGCCGGCGCTGCAGCTCCATCAGCTCGCCCTGCGTGCTCTCGCGCAGCTTCTTGTCGAGCGCCGCAAGGGGCTCATCGAGCAGCAGAAGCTGCGGCCGGCGCGCCAATGCACGCGCCAGCGCCACACGCTGACGCTGACCGCCGGAGAGCTGGTCGGGCTTTCGCTTCTCCAGCCCCTCGAGCTTCACCAGCGCAATCATTTCCGCCACGCGCGTGGCGATGTCGCCGCGCGCCATGCCGGCCCGCTTCAGGCCGAAGGCGATGTTGTCGCGCACGGAGAGATGCGGAAACAGCGCGTAGTTCTGGAACATCATGTTGATCGGGCGTTCATGCGGCAGCGCCTGCGCGATGTCCCGGCCGCCGAGCAGGATGCGTCCCTCGTCCGGCGCCTCGAACCCGGCGAGCATGCGCAGCAGTGTGGTCTTGCCGCAGCCGCTGGGCCCGAGCAGCGCGAAGAACTCGCCGGCCTTGATGTCGAGCGACACGCCGTCCACGGCCCGGAACGTCCCGAACGTCTTGGCGACGCCCTCGATGCGCAGCAGCGGCTGCCCCGCCGCGGGAAGCGCATCCGCGCCGGCGTCTATCTTGGGCAATTCGTCCGTCATGGTCCCTGCCAACCCCGATTCCGCCGCACGCTAGCGGCCGATCGTCCCCAGCTCAACCGGTTCGGGGGTGACTTCCACTGCAGTCCCGTAGCCCGGATGGAGCGCAAGCGTAATCCGGGACGGTCCATCGGTGGTGAGACTTTCCCGGATTGCGCTTCGCT
This sequence comes from Tuber microsphaerosporum, assembly GCA_003521225.1. Taxonomy (NCBI): domain Eukaryota; kingdom Fungi; phylum Ascomycota; class Pezizomycetes; order Pezizales; family Tuberaceae; genus Tuber; species Tuber microsphaerosporum. The sequence continues at coordinate 234,456 of QOVD01003118.1, read as the reverse complement.
CCATCCGGGCTACGCCACTAGCTCACACCCGCCATGAACACGGCCAGCGCGTCACGGTCCGCCGCGGGCATCGTCAGGCCGAGCTTCGAGCGCCGCCACAGAATATCCTCGGGAAAACGCGCCCATTCGTGGTTCATCAGATAGTGCACTTCGGCACCGGTCAGTTCGGGGCCGAAGGCCGGACCCAACTCTTCGCGCGTCTTCGCTTCGCCCAGCACGGCCGGCAAGCGCGAGCCATAGGCCGCGACCAGACGCTGGGCCTGCGGCTCCGACAGAAAGCGCCAGCGGTCGCGGGCGAGGTCGACTTCGGTGTCGAAACGGTCCCAGGCAAAATCTCCGCCGGGCAACGCTGCGCTGGCGGTCCAGGGCGGCGACATCGGATAGAACGGCGTCAGCCTCGTCACCGCCCGCTCGGCGCGCAGGCGCGAGGTGGTGACGTCGCCGCCGAACATCGTGATCAGCGGCGCCTTGCGCCGGCGCGCGTGGAACAGCGCCGTCCCGTCGCGCCGCCGCACGGACGCCAGCGTCAGGTTGACGCCGGAGACCACGCGCACCACGTCGGTGGGCGCGACGCGCTCGCGGAAATAGCGGCTGGCCGCCTCGCAGAGATAGCTGACGTCGGCCCCAGGCATCGCCACGATCGCGGGATCACCGGTGAAATCACGAGTGACCGTGCCGATCAGCGTGAAATCGCGCTCAAAGGGGCTCGCGAAGATCAGCCGCCCATCGCTGTTCTGGAAGACGTAGACGTTATCGGACTCGAACAGCCGCGGCACGATGACCTGGCTCATCTGCATGGCCGCCATGGCAGGCTGCGGCTGGCGCAGCACGGTCTCTGCGACGATCGACGTCCAGCCGCCGGTGGCATTGGCCAGCGCCCGGGCCGTGACCACGCGGCGATGGCCACGATCAACCACCGCGAGGCGCCATGTGTCGGTTCGATCGGCGCGGACACAGCGCGCCCCGGTCCGGATCGCAGCGCCGCGTTCGGCGGCGTCCAGCGCCGTCAGCACCACCAGGCGGGAATCATCGACGACGCAGTCCGAATATTCGAAAGCCGTTCCGAACGGGCGCTTCAGCGCGTTGCCGACCGGATGATGCGTGATGTCGAGGGTCGTCGCGGCAGGCAGGCCGCTCCGACCGGTGAGGCCGTCATAGAGGTACAAGCCGGCGCGCAGCAGCCAGGGGGGACGCTCCTCGGAATGGGCCGGGATCACGAAACGCATCGGCCGGACCAGATGCGGCGCGATGGCAAGCCAGGTCCGGCGCTCTGCCAAAGCCCGGCGCACCCGCCAAAAACCGCGGCGTTCCAGCACCGACAGATCGCCATGGATCAGCCGCGGCGTCGCGGATGACGCCGCGCCGCCGAGATCGCCCTGCTCCAGCAGAATGACCCGCAGGCCGCGGCCGGCCGCATCGCGGGCGAGGCTGACACCGTTCAGGCCGCCGCCGATGATCGCAAGGTCGTAATCCGCCATGAAGCCGTCGAATGGGAGCTAGCGCCCGCCATCACTAGAGCCATTTCCATTCCGATGAAATCGGAACGAGGCTTTGGATTCTTGTTTTGACGCGTTTTCTTGACGCGAACCGGTATCCACTTGGCTCGAAAACGCCCTAGCCGGTCTTGAGCGCAAGCTCCATGGTCTCGGCGCGGCCGACGAGGCCGGCATATTTGCCGATCGGCAGCGGCTTGCCGAGCAGGTAGCCCTGCACGCCGTCGCAGCCCTCCTTGGCAAGAAAGACGAGCTGATCGAGGGTCTCGACGCCCTCGGCGATGATCGACATTTCGAGGCCGTGGCCGAGATCGATCACGGCGCGGACGATGGCCGCCGATTGCGGGTTGCGGCCGAGATTCATGATGAAGGCGCGGTCGATCTTGATCTTGTCGAACGGGAACGCCTGGAGATAGCTCAGCGAAGAGTAACCGCTGCCGAAATCGTCCATGGAGATGCGCACGCCGAGTGCCTTCAGCCGGCGCAGCAGGGCGAGGCCGCGGTCGAAATCCTCGATCAGCACCCCCTCGGTGATTTCCAGCTCGAGCCGGCCGGGTGCCAGGCCCGTCTCGATCAGGATCGAATGGACCAGCCCGACCACGTCACCGTGCATGAACTGCGCCGGCGACAAATTGACCGCGACCTGGAGAGGCTTCGGCCAGGACGCCGCCTCGCGGCAGGCCTCGCGCAGGATCCACTCGCCCATCTCGACGATCAGGCCGCTCTCCTCCGCGATCGGGATGAACTCGGCCGGCGAGACCTGGCCGCGCACCGGATGCTGCCAGCGCGCCAGCGCTTCGAAGCCGATAATCTCGCTCTCGGCGACGCTGTGGCGCGCGATGCCCTGCGGCTGGAACGCGAGCGACAATTCGCCGTTCTTGATCGCTTTCGACAGGTCCTGGTGCAGCACGCGGCGGTCGCGGATCTGCTGGTCCATCTCCGGCTGGTAAAGGCCGATCGTGCCGCGCGACTTCTGCTTGGCGCGGAACAGCGCCGCGCCGGCATTGGCCAGCAGCGATGCGCCGTCGGCACCATTATGCGGGAAGATCGACATGCCGGTGGTGACGCCGGCGCGGACCGCCCGGCCGTCGATCTGAAATTCCTGGGCAACGGCCTCGCCGAGCTGCTGTGCCAGCGCAAGGCCCGCCTCCGGCTGCTTGCCGTCGATGATCAGGCCGAACTCGTCACCGGACAGGCGCGCCACCACGCCGCCGCGCGCGGAATCCTGAAGCCGCTGGGCCACCTCGATCAACAGCTTGTCGCCGAGCGCATGACCGAAGACGTCGTTGACCTCCTTGAGGCCGTCGAGGTCGAGGCAGAGCACGGCGAACTCCTCGCTGGTGCCTTCGCAGGCCTCGATCATCTGGGTCAGCGCCTGGAGGAAGGCGGCGCGGTTCGGCAGATCGGTCAGGCCGTCGTGATAGGCCATGTGCGCCATGCGCGACTCGGTCTGCCGGCGGTCGGTGACGTCTTCGTGGGTCTTGATCAGATATTGCGGCTCGCCGGCATCGCTGAGCACGGTCGCCCGCCGGGTCAGGAACAGCCGCAGGCCGTCCTTGGTGGAGATCGGGTGCTCCTCGGTGATCATTCCGCGCTTCTTGATCGCGGCCTCGTCGCGCGCGATGATCAGCTTGGCTTCCTTGGGATTGAAGATGTCGGAGGCGGTCAGGCCCGTGGCCTCTTCGCGCCGGCGGTTGAGGATCGTCTCCGCGCTGCGATTGGCGAGCAGGTAGCGGCCGTCCTTGACCTGCTCCACGATCAACGCCACCGGAATGTTGTCGACCACGAGCTCCAGGAACTTCTTCGTGCTCTCCAGCTCCTGCGACAGCGAGCGGCGGTCGGTGATATCCTCGAACACGAGCATCAGGAATTCGGGCTTGTTGCTCTCGTCGCGGACCACGATCCGGATCGAGGCAACCATGCGCCGTTCACCGGCGCGGTCGACCTCGAATTCATTGCGGAACTGGCCGTCCGGCGAATTCAGTGCCGCCTTGTCGGCCGCCTCGATGCTGGCCGTGGAGATGGGCGCGAACAGCTCCCGCGCATTCTTGCCGACGGCGTGGTCGCGCGAGAATCCCCAGAACCGTTCATAGGCGCTGTTGGCGAAGATGTAGCGACCGTCCTCGATGTTCTTCGCGGCGACGCAGGCCGGCACGTGGTCCAGCACGGTTTCCAGGAATTGCTTGGTGGAGGCGAGTTGCCGTGACAGCTTGCGCTGATCGCTGACGTCCAGATGCGTCGCGACCGAGCCGCCGTTCGGCAACACGAAATATTTGACGAGGATGGCGCGGCCATCGGGCAGTTCGGTGATCAGGCCGTTGGGGCTCGCCGCCTTCTCGTAGAACTCATCGTCGGAGACACCGCCGAGGACGTCGCGCTTGCGCCTGAGTTCGAGGATGTCGTAGCCGGTCATCCCGGTCCACAGATCCGAGCGCGCCAGGCCGTAGATCTCGAGATAGCGGTCGTTGCAGAACATGATGCGTCGTTGCGCATCCGTCATCACCACGCCCTGGTTGAGATTGTTCATGGCGGAGGAGACGAAGGCGTTGCGCCGCAGCTGCAAGCGCTTGGTGCGGCGCAGCGAGGAATGGATCCACAGCGCGATGGCGGCCAGGAACGCACAGACGACGATGCCGCCGATCAGCGCTTCCCAGACCAAATTGGGATCGAGCTTGCCTGGCGGCGCGAAGCTGTCCGAGAGCGCAAAGGCGCGCGCAGGCGCGACCGCGCTGCCCAGGCACACGACGGCCTGCACAGCAATCGGAAGCGTGCTGCCCACGTGCCAGTTCTTCTCAGCCATCAGCCACCCGCGCTTTCAACGTCGGATTGTCTGGCTTCACGGGTTTGGATCGGGTAAACGCCTGTACGCGCAACAGAAAAATGTGACGCCAAATACGGCAATTGCCCTGACATGATAAATGCTTCCTTAATGGAAAACGGCCCGGTGCCGTGGTTCTCAGGCCTGATGCCACCGTTGCTTTCAATGGATACACTGCACAACCATGGATAGGGTCGACTGCGTCGTCATCGGAGCCGGCGTGGTCGGGCTCGCGGTGGCTCGAAAGCTTGCCCAGGCCGGGCGCGAGGTGATCGTGCTCGAGGAAGCCGAGGCCATCGGCACCATCACCTCCTCGCGCAACAGCGAGGTGATCCATGCCGGGATCTATTACCGCGCCGGCAGCTGGATGGCGCGCATGTGTGTCAGCGGCAAGCACGAGCTGTACCGCTACTGCGGCGAGCGCGGCATCCCGCACAAGAACTGCGGCAAGCTGATCGTCGCGACCAGCGCCAAGGAGACCGAGAAGCTGCAATCGATCAAGGCGCATGCCGAGGCCAATGGCGTGCTCGACATGCAGCTGCTCACCGGCGAGGCCGCGCGCGCGCTGGAGCCGGCGCTCGCCTGCGACGCCGCGCTGCTCTCGCCATCGACCGGCATCATCGACAGCCACGCCTACATGCTCTCGCTGCGCGGCGAGGCCGAGGCAGCCGGCGCGGCCTTCGCGTTTCACACCCCGCTGGTCCGCGCCAAGGCAGCCGGCGATGTGATCGAGATCGAGGCCGGCGGCGAAGCGCCGATGACGCTGCAATGCGGCTTGCTCGTCAACGCCGCCGGGCTCTCGGCGACAACGGTCGCACGCCACATCGACGGCATGCCGATCGACCGGATTCCGCCGGCCTATCTCGCCAAGGGAAACTATTTCAGCTGCAACGCCAGGGCACCATTCTCGCACCTGATCTATCCGGTGCCCGAGCCAGGCGGGCTCGGCGTGCATCTGACGCTGGACATGGCCGGGCAGGCACGCTTCGGCCCCGACGTCGAGTGGATCGAGACGATCAATTACGAGGTCGATCCATCACGCGCCGAGCGCTTCTATCCGGCGATCCGGAGATACTGGCCGACGCTGCCCGACGGCGCGCTGATGCCGAGCTATTCGGGCATTCGCCCGAAGATCGTGCCGCCGGCGGTGGCCACGCAGGATTTTCTGATGCAGGGCCCGCGCGATCACGGCGTCGAAGGCCTGATCAACCTGTTCGGCATCGAATCGCCGGGACTGACGTCATCGCTCGCGATCGCGGACCACGTCGCTGAGCTCGCAGGCATCTAGGGGATTTTCAATCGGAGCGGAAAGGCTCCAAGCGCCGCGCAAATAACTTTGCACGCTGCGCACCTTCATGCAGGGATGAGCGCAATAGCTCTCACCCCTGCATGAAAGGGTAAGTTCAACTCTACACTGTTACAGGGGTTACTAGTGGAGCGTGTCGCCGGTGTGCTTCAAACGCTCGATCTGGTCCTTGACCATCAACTTCCGTCGCTTCAACTCAACAATTTGCAGGTCGTCTGTTGAAAGGTGCACGAGAGCTTCGTGCAATTCGTTTTCGAGCGTTTTGTGCTTCCGTTCCAATTCAACCAGATGTGCCTGAATTGTCATTCGAAACCTCCTCGGTAGGGGGAAACCTTGGATTCGATCCGGACAAACAAGTGTACATCACCGATTCGTTCTGTCGATATGTATCCGTCGTCGCAGCGTCATTTTTGAAAATTCATATGTAACGAATCGTGAGTAAGGAACCACGCTGGAAAAATCCATGATATCAATGTGCTTGCGCAACGCCGCAACGAATCGTCGAAATATCTTGCGAGAGTTCGGTGAGCGGCGGCCCGAGATCGCTTGCGATCACGGCGCGCAAGGACGATAATTTCCACAGGGCATCCACAGCCTTGAATCTCACGCCCATCGGGTTTTCGGCCACCGCGAACATGACCAATGAAGACGAGCGTGAGCTCGAAGCCGAGCTCACCCGGTTGCAGCAAGAACACCGAGATCTCGACGCCGCGATCGATGCGATGCATCAATCGCCTGCCCCCGACCTGTTGCGGTTACAACGGTTGAAGAAGCGCAAGCTGTTGTTGCGCGACCGTATCGCGTTCATCGAAGACCAGATCACGCCGGACATCATCGCCTGAACCGCGAGGCCCTTTTCGTGGCAGCTCGCCGCATCCGAATCCGCTTGACTCGAAAAGAACAAAATAGGAACATTTGGGCATCCCACCGCCCCAGGAAACGCCCAGGAAACCCCCGAGGACAACGCAGATGTCGGCAACCGCCCTTCTCGACAACAGCCATTATGAACAGGCCTGCGACCAGGCGATCGCGATGTGCGACGGCAATCTGCGCAGCACCATCAAGGCGCTGATCATGGCCAACGAATATCTGGAAGCAGAGCTGGAAGAATTACAGGCGGCGATTTCAGCCGGCTGCATTCCCGAGACCGCACGCAGCAAGGTGCGGAGCAACAGCAGCGCCGCCTGAGTTCAACATCGGAGCAACGCCATGTCGGATGTGACCTACTACGTTGCAATGCCCTTCCTGATCGATGCCGACGGATCGCCTGTCGCGGGCGCCGCGGAGGAATGCCAGAGCTCGGCGGCCGCGTTGCGGCGCGCCGAGATCCTGGCGCACGGTGCCGGCCATATCGGCGCGGTTGCGTTCAGCCGCAGCGGCGATCCCATGACCGGCGAATTCGGCGACGCCACGCTGCTGCGCAAATTCGGCAACGTGCCGGAAGATCTGGCCACGCTGTAAGGGTTGTTGCTTGAGCATGATCTCCGCGCGACGCGGTCCGCGCTTGTCGCGAAGATCGTGCCCTAGTTGCTGACCAGCCTGATCAGCGGCTCGTGCCGCCGGTGCGCCTTGCGCACATACATGGCGGCATCAGCCTCCTCCAGCGCGCGGCCTGCATCGGACTGCGCCCCCAGCAGCGCGACACCTGCGGAGGCGCCCGCGGTCACGCGCTGACCGCGAAAGGCAAACGACAATTCGTCGATCGCCTGCTCGAAGGTCGCGGCCTTCGCCTTGGCGTCGGTCTCGCTGAGATTCCAGAGCAGCAGCGCGAACTCGTCGCCGCCAAGCCGGCCGACCACGTCCGAGGCGCGGACCTGCCGCGTCAGGGTGGCCGCAATCGCCTTGAGCACCTCGTCTCCGGCGGCATGGCCGAAGGAATCATTGATCGGCTTCAGGCGATCGACGTCGAGCACGATCAGGGCGCCGCTGGCGCGGTAGCGCTTCATGTAGGCGATGGCGCGCGCGAGCTCGCGCTCGAAGCCGCGCCGGTTCGGAATCTCCAGCAGGAAATCGGTGTCGGCCGCAGCTTCCAGTTCCGCAACCCGCCGCTCCGCCTCCTTGAGCTTGCTCCGCAAGCCGCGGATGGTCGCCCTGGTGTCGTCGGCGGCCGACGCTCCGCGCCGCGCCGGCTTGGCCGAGCGCTTCGCCAGCCGCCTGGGGGCGGCTTTGGAGCGGCTGGCGCTGGCTTTCCGGCCCTTTTTGGCCTTCGCAGCGCTTGCCCTTTTTGGTTTCTTCATGGGCATCCTGCTCAATGAAGGCTTGCGGGGATTCACCAAGACAGGATAGTGCATTCCCTTCTCCTTGCCACCGCCTTGCGAGCCACCGGCCGGAACCGTTAATCTGGCCTATCTTTCTGTTTTCCGAGCACAATTGACGTCATGACCGCGCCGATCGCCATCATCATGGGAAGCCAGTCGGACTGGGAGACGATGCGGCATGCCGCCGACACGCTCGCAGCGCTCGGCGTTGCCGCCGATACCCGCATCGTTTCGGCACACCGCACCCCCGACCGGCTGTTTGCATTCGCCAAGGGCGCCAAGGCGGCAGGCTACAAGGTCATCATCGCCGGCGCGGGCGGCGCTGCGCATCTGCCCGGCATGGCGGCGGCGCTGACGGAACTGCCCGTGTTCGGCGTTCCCGTCGAATCCAGGACGCTCAAGGGCATCGATTCGCTCTATTCGATCGTGCAGATGCCCGCGGGCATCCCGGTCGGCACCCTCGCCATCGGCAAGGCCGGCGCGATCAACGCGGCGCTGCTTGCAGCTTCAGTGCTCGCATTGTCCGACCCGGCCCTGTCCGACCGTCTCGCCGCCTGGCGCAAGGCACAGACCGAGGCGGTTGCGGAGCGCCCGGAGGACAAGGCGTGACTGACGCAAAGCAGGTGAAGCTGAAGCCCGGTGACACCATCGGAATCCTCGGCGGCGGACAATTGGGGCGGATGCTCGCCATGGCTGCGGCGCGGCTCGGCCTGCGCTGCCAGGTATTCTCGCCCGATCCGGACTCGCCCGCCTTCGACGTCGTGCTGAACGCGACCTGCGCCGAATATGCCGACGTCGAAGCGCTCGAGCTGTTCGCCAACGACGTCGACGTCATCACCTACGAATTCGAGAACGTGCCGTCTGCCGCCGCGATGGTGCTGGACGCGCGCCGCCCGGTGCTGCCCAACCGCAAGATCCTCGAGACCACCCAGGACCGGCTCGCCGAGAAGGATTTCGTGACGCGGCTCGGCATCGGCACCGCAGCCTATGCCGACGTCACCTCGGTCTCCTCGCTGCGCGAGGCGATCGCCCGGATCGGCCTTCCGGCGGTGCTGAAGACCCGCCGCTTCGGCTATGACGGCAAGGGCCAAGCCATCATCCGCGAGGGCGACGATATCGCCAAGGTGTGGACCAGCCTCGCCACCAAATCGGCGATCCTCGAAGCCTTCATCCCGTACGAGCGCGAGATCTCCGTGATCGCCGCGCGCTCGGCGACCGGCCAGGTCGAATGCTTCGACGTCACCGAGAACGAGCACCGCGACCACATTCTGAAGATATCCCGCGCCCCCGCACAGATTCCGGATGCGCTCGCGGAAGAAGCGCGCAGCATCGCCGGCAAGATCGCCGGCGCGCTCGATTATGTCGGCGTGCTCGCGGTCGAGATGTTCGTGCTCGCCAACGGCACCGGGCCGAAGGTGCTGGTCAACGAGATCGCCCCGCGCGTGCACAACTCCGGACACTGGACGCTCGACGGCGCCTCGGTCTCGCAGTTCGAGCAGCACATCCGCGCCATTGCCGGCTGGCCGCTCGGCAAGGCCGTGCGCCACGGCGAAATCGTCACCATGACCAATCTGATCGGCGACGAGATCAACGATTACGAGAAGTGGCTGAGCGTGCCGGGCGCGACCGTGCATATCTACGGCAAGGGCGCACCGCGCCCCGGCCGCAAGATGGGCCACGTCACCGAAGTCAGGCCGACGAAGGGCAAGTAGCGGGACCGCGGCGCATGCCGCGATCCCGCCTTTCGATCAGGCCGTCTTCACGCCCGCGACGACGCCAGAGGGTTCCTCGCTGAGCCAGCGATAGAGCACCCCGCCCAGCGCGCCGCCGATCAGCGGTGCGACCCAGAACAGCCAGAGCTGCGACAGCGCCCAGCCGCCGACGAACAGTGCGGGCCCCGTGCTGCGCGCCGGGTTCACCGACGTGTTGGTGACGGGGATGCTGACGAGATGGATCATCACCAGCGCGAGACCGATCGCGAGCGGGGCGAAGCCCGCGGGCGCGCGGCCATGGGTGGCGCCCATGATGACGAACAGGAACATCATGGTCATCACCACCTCGGTGACGAAGCAGGCAATCAGGCTGTACTGGCCGGGCGAATGCGCGTCGTAGCCGTTCGATGCGAAACCCTTGCTGACGTCGAATCCGGGAGCACCGCTGGCGATTATGTAAAGCAGCTGGGCGGCGACGATCGCGCCGCAGACCTGCGCGATCACGTAAGGCAGGATCTGTCCTGCCGGGAAACGTCCTCCGGCGGCGAGCCCGACGGTGACGGCCGGGTTGAGGTGGCAGCCCGAGATGTGCCCGATCGCATAGGCCATGGTGACGACGCTTAAGCCGAACGCAAGGGACACGCCGACCAGGCCGATTCCGACCTGCGGAAAGCCGGCGGCGATCACCGCGCTGCCGCAGCCTGCGAATGTGAGCCAGAATGTGCCGATCGCCTCGGCAGCGTATTTCTTCATATCCATGTGACGTCTCCCCTAATTCCAGGAATTTCCGGAGCAAAGCTCCGGGAACTGCCCCACCCTTGGCGCCGAATCACCCAAATCGGGGCCGCACGGAGGTATTTTCGCCTTATTTAATGGCTGAACTTGGCCCGAAAACCTGCTTGGCAGGTGGACATCGCGGGTTTTGTCTGATACATCCGCGCCCTCAAGGTTAAGGGCTTGTGCGTTTCGCCATCCCCTTTGACTTACCAGAATTCAAATCCGATCCACTGAAGAGGATGCCGCGTGCAGGTTCTCGTTCGCGATAACAATGTCGATCAAGCCCTCAAGGCGCTGAAGAAGAAGATGCAGCGCGAGGGAATTTTCCGCGAGATGAAGCTCCGCGGTCACTACGAGAAGCCCTCCGAGAAGAAGGCCCGTGAAAAGGCCGAGGCCGTGCGCCGCGCGCGCAAGCTGGCCCGCAAGAAGCTGCAGCGCGAAGGCCTGCTGCCGATGAAGCCGAAGCCGGTGTTCGGCGCCGGTCCGGGCGGTGATCGTGGCGGCCGCAGCGGCCCAGGTGCAGGTCCGCGCGGACCGCGCTGATTCCGCCTGACTTGCAAGACTTCAGTTTTCCAAGACTTCAGTTTTCGATGACGCGGGCCCTTGGCCCGCGTTATTGTTTTGTGAGCGGTGCCTTCTCTGGGACGGGGGCACTACCGATGCGGCACCAGCGCGAGCGAACCGTAGATGGCCTCCCCTTTCCCCGAACGCCGCTTGGCGCGGCTACGCCAGATCTGGCGCCAGCCGTTCGCGCTCGGCTTGATGGGGATCGTGCTGTGTGGCTGCTCCTTCGACCTCGGCTCCATGATGCCCGAGAAGGAGAAGCCGCAGGAGGCGCCCAAGGCGGCTGCGACGGCCACCGACAGCGCGGTCAGCGCGGGCAATGTCAGCGAGGCCCAGGCTCACACCGCAAAAGGCCAGACCCTGGCAAAGGCGGGGGAGACGGCTGGCGCGCTGGACGAGTTCAACCGGGCCGTCGCACTCGATCCCTACAACGCACAGGCACTTTATGGTCGCGCCCTGATCTATCAGGGCAACAACGAGCATAATTTCGCCATCGCCGATTTCAGCGCCGCCAACGGGCTCAATCCGCAAAAGGTCGAGCCGTTGCTCGGCCGCGCCATCAGCTATCTCGCCATCGGCAAGGTCAAGGAAGCGGCGGCCGATCTCGATGAGGCCTCCGAGGTCGATCCGCACAACGCGCAGGTGTGGACCGCGCGAGGACAGGCCTATGAGCGGCTGGGTGACAAGGCCAAGGCGGCCACATCCTACAACAAGGCGGTCGCGCTACGTCCACGCGACGATACCGCCCGCAGCGGCCTTGCCCGCGTCGGCGGCTGACACCTGGCAGGGCGGCTAGGCCGCCGTCTAATCGGGGGTGGCGCTCTTCGGCAGGACCGAGTGGAACATCGACTTCATGCCGGACAGCATCTCGTCGGCCACATTGGTCTTCTTCGGCCGCGGCATGGCCCCGCCGGCATCGGCACGCAGATCAAGCGGCGGCGCGATCATCGGGACTGGGATGTCGGCCGGCGGCGTCATCCGGTTCGGATCGTCATTGCCGACCGAGGAAGTGTAAGACGGCGACGAACCGCTATTGCCATAGGCCTCGGGCAAAGGCGTCGACACCGTGATCGGCGGTGGCAGCGGGCGGACCATGGACTGCTCCGCAGAGATGGTGCGCGGGGCCTCCGGGGTGCGGGCGGCTTCCCGCACCGCAGGCTCCGGGGTCCGCTCGACCGGCTTGGTCTCAACCGACTTGGTTTCGGGAGATCTGGCCTCAGCGGCCTTCTCAGCAGCCTTGCCCTCAGGCGACTTGCGCAGGCGCTCGATGGCGGCCCGCGCGAGATCGTTGGCGTCGGGGGTCGCAGCCGGCGCCGAATTGGCCTCCACCACTGGAGCGGCGGCGGGAGCCGTGACGGCCGGATTGGACTTGGCGGCCGCCTTCTCACGCGCGGAGTTACGGCCGCGCGGGCCAGTCTCGGCGGGAGCGACGTCTGCGGCCTTGGTCTCGGTGGCCGGCTGATGATCGGCCGGCTTTTCGGCCGCCACCTTGTCCACGCCCTTTTCGGAAACGCTCTTCTCGGCAACGCCCTTGGCCTTCACGCCGGGCGCCGGAAGGTTAGCGGTGTCGGTCGGCTTGCCGTCACTGCCAGCCTGGGCAGGCGCTACCACGGCCGCGGGGGCATCGGCCGCCGGCTTGGCGTTGATGTAGTGGTTAACGATGTACGCCCCGATGATCGTCGCGAGCACCGAGGGGAGAATATCCATCGAGATTTTAGCGAGGTATTTCAGCATTTCTCGGCCACTCCCCGCGCGATCAGATGCGGGAACTTTAGGGCATTGTAAGGGATCAACTGCGACGGATCGATGGCAAAGGGTTCGCTCGCCTTACGGCTTCAGCTCGATCTCAAGGAACACGATCTCGGTTGAGGTTTCGTTAAGTACGTCGTGTTGGACGCCGGCCTTGCGAAAGTAAGATTTTCCGGCCGCGAGCTGCGCCTTGGAACGCTCGCCGCCGGGCGCCACGATGGTCATCTCGCCGGCGACGACGGGAACAATGACATAGTCCATGCCGTGGGTATGGTGCCCGGTCGCGCTGCCCGGGGCGAGCCGCCACTCGGTCACCCGGACCTGCTCATTGTCGACCTGAACCTCGGATTTGGCGGCAAGCATCGGGAATTTCCTTCTACGGCACGAAAACCATGAACACGTAGACGGCAAATACCACCATATGGACCAGCCCGAACAGGACATTGGTCCTGCCGGTACCGAAGGTCAGCATGCTCAACAAGAATGTCAGGAACAGGAGTGCGGTGTTCGCCGGGTTCAGGCCCAGCACGAGCGGCTGGTCGAGCAGGTAGGTGGCGATCCCGACCGCTGGAATGGTCAGGCCGATGGTTGCGAGCGAGGACCCGAGCGCCAGGTTGATGCTCTTCTGGAGGTCGTTCTTGCGCGCCGCCGCAATCGCCGAGACGCCCTCCGGCATCAGGATCAGGAGGGCGACGAGGAGGCCCGCGAACGCCGGCGGGGCGCCGATCTGAACGGCGACCGCGTCCACCACCAGCGAGAACTTCTTGGCGAGGAGGACGACCGCCAGCAGCGAGATCAGCAGCAGCACGATGCTGAGGACCAGCATCCTGCCCGACAAAAGCGCCTCCCCGCCCTCGCCGTCCGCCCTCTCGTGGACGAAATAGTCCTTGTGCAGGACGGTCTGAGTGTAGAGGAACACGCCGTAGAGCACGATCGTTGCGAGATCGACGAAGCCGAGCTGGAGCGTCGAATAGATCGGGCCCGGCGTCGTCAGCGTGTAGTTGGGCATGATCAGGGTGATGGTTGCCATCGCAATCAGCACGCTGAGATAGACGTTGGCGCCCGAGACCTGAAAGCCCTGCTCGCGATAGCGCATGCCGCCGATGAAGACGCAGAGGCCGACGAGGCCGTTGCAGACGATCATCACGACGGCGAACACGGTATCGCGGGCGAGCTCCGGAGCCGGCTTGTCGCCCAGCATGATCGTGGTGATCAGTGCGACCTCGATGATGGTCACCGCCAGCGTCAGCAGCAGCGTGCCGTAGGGCTCGCCGATGCGCTCCGCGATCACCTCGGAATGATGAACGGCCGCGAACACGGTGCCGAACAGGATCACCAGGAGCACGATCGCGAACAGGGCTCCGCCCGCCGTTAGCGTAAAGCTGTAGCCGGTCGCGGTCACGATCAGGAACAGCAGCACCGCCAGAGCGGGGAAGATCCAGGACGACCGCGGCATCGGTCCGTGTGCGCTCATGCGGGCGATTCCTTCAAATGGGAGACCGATTATGCGCGAGAAGATCGCATCCGTCAGCCCTCAGGACCCATTGATGAAGTTTCGCGCGATCTCGATGGCGCCAAAGCTGCCGAGATCGTCGTGCCCGCCGCCGGGAATGCGGACGAACTGCTTCGGCTCGCGGGCCAGCGCAAACAATTTCTCGCCGAATGTGATCGGGATGGTCTGGTCCTGCGCACCGTGCATGACCAGGAGCGGAGCCGTGACGCGTGCGATGCGCTGATCCGAGTGGAAGGGGTCGCGGATCAGGAGGCGTACCGGAGCGAACCAGAAATGCGCGGCGGCGACGTCGGCGATCGACGAATAGGGCGCCTCGAGGATCAGCTTGCCGACCGGATGTTCGGAGGCGACGGCGACCGCAACGCCGGTCCCGAGCGAGAAGCCCCAGGCGACGAGGCGACGGGCGTCATAGCGCGCCGTCGCGAACGCGTACGCAGCCGCGCCATCGCGCAGCAGGCCATCTTCGCCCGGTGCGCCGCTGGAGCCCGAATAGCCGCGATAGGACAGCGCGACGAGACCGTTGCCGTCGGCCGTGATCGCGTTGAAGCGCCCGGCAAGGCCGGCGAGAGAATCGCCGTTGCCGTGGAAGAACAGCACCACGGCACGGCCGGGCTTTGGCGGCACGTGCCAGACGATGACCTTCTCGCCGTCAGACGTCGTCAGGACATGCTCTTCGGCGTCTGGAAGTCCCGCCGCAGCGGGCGCCGTGCGCTCGGCCGTCGGAATCGGAAACAGCATGGCGCGCTGTTTGGCGAACAGCAGCACGAGACCGGCGAGGTAGCCGGCCGCGAGGATGGTGGCGGTCCATTTCAGGAATGTCATCGCGGCCCGCCATTCCGGAGTTTAGGACTTGCGGCGGCTCTTGAGCAGTTTGAGGACGTCCGGCCGGATGCTCAAGGGAATCTCGCGGCAGCCGCACGCCGCCGCATGGGCGGCGTGCCATGCGACACGCTGCTCGCGTGTCGCCTTCGGTGGCATGCGATGGGACCGGTGCCACTCCTTGTTCAGGGCCACGGTCCGCTCGCCTTCCCGCCCTACATCGCCTTGACGATGTTCTCGGTGACCTTCTTGGCGTCGCCGAGCAGCATCATGGTGTTGTCGCGGTAGAACAGTGGATTGTCGATGCCGGCATAGCCCGAGGCCAGCGAGCGCTTGATGAACATCACGGTGCCGGCCTTCCAGACCTGGAGCACCGGCATGCCGTAGATCGGCGAGGTCTTGTCCTCTTCGGCCGCCGGGTTGGTGACATCGTTGGCGCCGATCACGAAGGCGATGTCGGCCTGCGCGAATTCGGAGTTGATGTCCTCGAGCTCGAACACCTCGTCATAGGGCACGTTGGCTTCGGCCAGCAGCACGTTCATGTGGCCGGGCATGCGGCCCGCGACCGGATGAATGGCGTACTTCACCTCGACGCCTTCCTTCTTCAGGATGTCGCCCATTTCGCGCAGCGCGTGCTGGGCCTGCGCCACCGCCATGCCGTAGCCGGGTACGATGATGACCTTCTGCGCGTTCTTCATGATGAAGGCGGCGTCGTCGGCCGAGCCGAGCTTGGCGGGCTTCTGCTCGCCGCCGCCACCGCCGGCTGCCGCGGTCTCGCCGCCGAAGCCGCCGAGAATGACCGAGATGAAGGACCGGTTCATCGCGTGGCACATGATGTAGGACAGGATCGCACCGGACGAGCCGACCAGCGCGCCGGTGATGATCAGCGCGGAATTGCCCAGCGTGAAGCCGATGCCGGCCGCGGCCCAGCCGGAATAGGAGTTCAGCATCGAGATCACGACCGGCATGTCGGCGCCGCCGATCGGGATGATCATGAGCACGCCGAGCGCCAGCGCGATGATGACGATCAGCCAGAAGTCCAGCGCGCTGCCCGACATCACCAGCCCGACGATGAAGACGACGAGCAGAACTGCAAGCACGATATTGATGACGTGGCGGAACGGCAGGATGATCGGCGCGCCGCTCATGCGCGCGGACAGCTTCAGGAACGCGATCACCGAGCCGGTGAAGGTCAGCGCGCCGATGGCGACGCCGAGCGACATCTCGACCAGGCTCTGCGGATGGATGTTGCCGGGGGTGCCGATGTCGAAGGCTTCCGGCGCGTAGAACGCGCCGGCGGCGACCAGCACCGCGGCCATGCCGACCAGCGAGTGGAAGGCGGCGACCAGTTCCGGCATCGAGGTCATCGGCACGCGGCGGGCGATGACCGCACCGATCGCGGCACCGATGGCGATGCCGACGATGACGAGCACCCAGGCGAGGCCGTCTGCCGGCGGATGGTTGGCGAGCGTGGTGGCGACCGCGATCGCCATGCCGATCATGCCGAACAGATTGCCCTGGCGCGACGACGCCGGGCTCGACAGCCCGCGTAGCGACAGGATGAACAGCACTCCCGCCACGAGATACAAAAATGCAGAGAGGTTGGCGCTCATCTCAGGTCCCCATTGATCCCATCAGCCCGAGGTGGCCGCTTACTTCGACTTCTTCTTGTACATCGCCAGCATGCGCTGGGTGACAAGGAAGCCGCCGAAGATGTTGATGCAGGCGAAGATCAGCGCGACGAAGCCGAAGGCGCGTGCCCAGCCCGAGCCGCTCGAGACATTGGCGACGCCGCCGGCGAGCAGCGCGCCGACCACGATCACCGACGAGATCGCGTTGGTCACGCTCATCAGCGGCGTGTGCAGCGCCGGCGTCACCGACCACACCACGAAATAACCGACGAAGACGGCGAGGACGAAGATCGACAGCCGGAAGATGAAGGGGTCGACGACCTGTGCAGCATGCTCCATGGCGGCTCTCCTTAAACCTTCGGCTGGAAGTTCGGGTGGATCACCGCGCCGTCCTTGGTCAGGGCGGTGGCCTTGACGAGCTCGTCGTCCCAGTTCACGGCGAGGGCCTTGCTGCCCTTGTCGATCATGGTCTCGATGAAATTGAACAAATTGCGCGCGTAGAGGCTGGAGGCCGAGGCTGCGACACGACCCGCGACGTTGGTGTAGCCGACGATCTTGATGCCATCGACGTCGGCGACCTCGCCCGGCCTTGCGCCCTCGACATTGCCGCCGCGCTCGACGGCGAGATCGACCAGCACCGACCCCGGCTTCATCGACTTGACCATGTCGGCCGAGACGAGCTTCGGCGCGGGCCGGCCCGGAATGAGCGCAGTGGTGATGACGATGTCCTGCTTCTTGATGTGCTCGGCGGTGAGCGCGGCCTGCTTGGCCTGGTACTCCTTGGACATTTCCTTGGCGTAGCCGCCGGCGGTCTGCGCGTTCTTGAACTCCTCGTCCTCGACGGCGAGGAACTTCGCGCCGAGCGATTCCACCTGCTCTTTCGTCGCGGGCCGCACGTCAGTCGCGGTGACGATGGCGCCGAGACGGCGGGCGGTCGCGATCGCCTGGAGGCCGGCAACGCCGACGCCCATCACGAACACCTTTGCCGCGGGCACGGTGCCGGCGGCGGTCATCATCATCGGGAAGGCACGGCCGAAGGCCTCGGCCCCCTCGATCACGGCGCGGTAGCCGGCAAGGTTCGCCTGCGACGACAGCACGTCCATCACCTGCGCACGGGTGATGCGCGGCATCAGTTCCATCGCGAAGGCGGAGACGCCGGAATCGGCGATCGTCTTCAGCGCGGCCTCGTTGCCGTAGGGGTCCATGATGGCGATGACGAGCGCACCGCGCTTGTACTGCGCGAGCTCGGAGGCTTCGGGACGCTTCACCTTGATGATGATGTCGGCGTCCTTCAGCGCATCGGCGCTGACGGTGGCGCCCACGGCGGTGAATTCGGAATCCGGCAGACCCGATTTGAGGCCGGCGCCCGGCTCGACGGCGATCTCGGCGCCCAACGCCTTGAACTTCTTCACCGTATCAGGCGAAGCGGCAACACGCGGCTCCGACGGATCGATTTCCTTGGCAA
This sequence comes from Tuber microsphaerosporum, assembly GCA_003521225.1. Classification (NCBI taxonomy): domain Eukaryota; kingdom Fungi; phylum Ascomycota; class Pezizomycetes; order Pezizales; family Tuberaceae; genus Tuber; species Tuber microsphaerosporum. The sequence continues at coordinate 216,351 of QOVD01003118.1, read as the reverse complement.
CGGCGATCTTCATAGGCCCTCCGGCGACGCGGGACAGCGCGCGCGCAAACTTAAGCGTTACTCCCGCAGCGTTCGATACCGGTTTTGGGACCGGCTTGGATGCAAATTTTGTAGGCGGCAGCTGCTGCTGACGTGTGCAGCTGCCGATAGGTCAGGTCAGGAAGATCGCCATCAGGATCACGATGAGCGCGACCGAGGCCGTGCCGTACTTCACCAGCTTGATGAAGCCCTCATAGGTCTGCTCGTGGGCAACGTAGTCGTTGCCGTCGGCCGTGGTGTACGCCACTTCGCTATGGTCAGCCATGTATTGTCCCCAGTCGAAAGTCGAATTCTTGGGCTGGGATACCGCAAACCTTCGGGCAGGGCAACGGCACCGATGGCCGGTTTTCGGGCAAATCAGGTGATTTGGAATTCCGATTGCCGGGAATCCGGCTGTCGCGCTGCTCAGCCCTGATCGATCATCGTGGCGGTGACGCTCGCGGTTTGCCGCCGGGGTACCGGAAGACCGAGCGCCTCGCGGACCGCGTCGATCGCCGGCTCGCCCGCTTCAGTGAATCGGGCCATATGCGGATCGACGCCGGACCCGACCGCGACCGGATTGTCCCCGGACAGGAAACCGTGCGCCATGTGGAAGCCCAGCGCGCGGTAGACCTCGAACTGCTCCTCCGAGAAAAACTGGTCACCCGTGGTCTCGTGCGGGAAGCGGTCGTTTCGCCGCGCGTAGTCCCGGATATAGTCGTTCTCGTCGCCATTGAGCGACGATTTGACGTAAACGAGATAACCCTGCTCGTCGCCTCCATAGTCGATGGTGCCGATCGCGACGTGGACGTGGTCTCGCGCAATGTCGTCGCGCTCGTCGGCCGCGCCGGGATCACCCGCCTTGTCGGCATTGCGCGCCATCAGCGCACGCGTGCGCTCACGAATCGGCGTCCATGGCAGGTCGATGCGGACGCCGAGATCGATGCGGGCGTAACGCTGCAACGTCATCAGGGAACCGAAATTCATCGGCGCATCGGCTTCCGCATCGACCGCGATGATCACCTTGCAGCGGCGGCGCAACAGCTCGTAGACGCCGAGATTCTCGATATGACCGCCGTCCGTCAGATAGACGCTGTCGCTGTTCTCGTACAGGCGCCCCGAGATCTCCGACCAGAAATAGATCGGCGTGGAGCGGCGCTGCGGCCGGACACGCTCATCGACGTAACGCGGGTTCTTCAGCCAATAGCCGAGCCGGACGTTGAGGAGCGCAAGCGTCGGCGTCAGCGCCTTGATCGAGCTCGAACCCATGTTCGAGGAGGCCGCGGCTCCGGAAATCGCCATTGCGGTGGCGAGATCGAGACTTTGCTCGTCGTCCTGCACCAGATCGGTGGGCGCATAGCCCGTCGCCTCGCTGCCGACGTTCAGGGCGGAGAACACGAAGAAGTCCGCGTTGCGTCCGCGCCGGTTGGCAAAGTCGGAGCCTTGAATATTCAGCGCCGTATTGATGAGCTGATAGGGCGCGTGCAGCTTCGGCGCAGCCGGCTGCCCTGGAATCCGGACCGTCGCGGCCGGAGCCGCGTAGAGATCCGTCAGCTTCATGCGGTCGAGCGCCTTGAAATCGCGCCCCTGGTCGAGACTGGCTTCGGCGGGCGCGACGCGCCCGTCGGCCGAACGCGTCGGATCGAACAGGAAGGCCTTGCTCAGGCGATCGCGATAGAGCCGATGCAACGAGTTCGCATTCGGCGTCAGGCAGAACGAGATGGCGAACAGCAGGACGCCGGCGAACGTGTAGAGGATCACCATGTGCAGGCTGTAGGAGTAGGCGAGCTCCGAAGCGTTGCCCTGGAACAGGCTGGGAAAACGAACCTGAACCACCTGCCCCGCTTTCTGAGCCAGGAACACGAGCCAGGCGGGCGTGTGCCAGATCGGCGTCAACTGCTCGGCATCTGCCACGACCTGCGGTGCGGCTTTCGGCGTGATTTCCGCCGACAAGGTCCCCTTGCTGACATCGAACTGAATCCTGCCTGCGAGGCTGCCGGACGGCGCGTTCGATTTGGCATTGACCAGGCACTCTCGCTGGGAGGTTGCGCCCATAACGGACGGGCACCTCTCGAACAGGTCGTTGGCGATGCCCCAATAGGACAGATAGAGGTATGCGACCCAGATGACGAGCGGAAGCGCAAGGCCCGCGATCCATAGCGCGACCTTGGCCACGACCGCGAGCACAAGCGAACCCCATTGCGAGGATGCGCTGTTGCCCTTCAGCAATTCCACGAATTGCTGCCTGAACGCGGTGACGAAGACACCGATTGGCGCAGCCACCGCCGCGAGCGACTTGATCCAGGTGATCGCAACCGCGGCAGCCGGTCCACCGATTGCGCTGCTCTCGGCGACATCGAACATCTGCTCCAGCATGAAGGGCTGAAACTCGAAGAAGGCGATCACCGCCAGCAGCACCAGGAAGGTCGCGCCCATGCTCGGCCAGTGCGAACGGAACTCCTGCCGCTTGCCGGGGCTCGCGAGCGACTGCTTGAGCGCCCATCCGAAAAACAGGGCGCCCCCGATGATTGCGATCGACAGGCTCAACGCAAAATGCTGGACCTTGAGAAACCGCGCGAAGTCGCACGCGACGCCCAGCAACAGCGCGATCCCGCCAATATAGGCGAACACGACACTGGGACCGCTGCCGCGGACCGAGCGGGAGGTGAAATAGGCGAGCCCGCTGCAAGCGAACATCACCAGCGCGACGACCAGGCCGAATGTGCTGAAACCGTAACGATCGATGTCGCTGAAATCATGCAGCTCGCACAACGACCTGTTGTTGAGACTGATGCCGAAGATGTTCGCATCCGTCAGGCAGCTCCGCAGCGGCGTCGACCAGATGGTGACGGCGGCAAGCAGCAGCACGATGGGTAACGTCAACCCGATATTGGCGACCAGTCCCCGCACGACGATCGCAACTCCGGTCAGAAGATCGCGGGCACCGGCAGGGATCAGATAGTTGGAATAGTTGCGCAGGTGTCCGACCGACGGCGTATCGCTGATCTCGGCGGACGTGACGGTTCCGCCGGCGGGTCTTTCGCCGAACACAAAGCGCCGTGCGGTTGTCATGGTGGCGCTGAGAGAGGTGCCGATATAGCCGCCGCCCGACACCGTGGAGAGATAGTCGATCCGGCCGATCAGATTGTGGTGGTTCAATGCCTGGAGCACGCCGAGGCAAACGGCCGACGAGCGAATGCCACCGCCGGACAACGCAAGCCCGACGACGTCGAGCAACTGGCAGGGTTGCAGGCCGTCGGCATCGAGGCGCCGTTCCGGCTCGCGCCGGGTGTTGATCGCCTCGATCTCATCGCAGACGATCTGATGGTGCTTCTCGCACCAGGGCGTTTCCTGATCGACGGCGGCAGCATTTCTCGCCATCGGAACCGGCGTGGCGGGCCCTTGATGGAGCATGGGTGCCTCCCCAGGGAGAAACCGATCAATCCACAATCAATAGTAGAAAATCATTTCCGAGTATCTGCTGAGTTAGTCTTGCGGGCCGCGCGAACGTTCAATCGCACGTAGCAAATTGCCGGCCTCCGCCGCGAAGGTCGCCCGCGCCCACGGATGGAACTGGGGGCCGCAAAAAACCTGCGGCACCCGCATTCCGTGCGCCCGGAAGGAACTCGCGCTTCGCCTCAGCCCATCGCCTCGAGCTCGTCGATCATCCCGGCGATGACCGAGAGACCGCCGTCCCAGAATTTGGGATCCTTGGCATCGAGCCCGAACGGCCGCAGCAGCTCGGAATAGTGCTTGGTGCCGCCGGCGGCGAGCATGTCGAGATAGCGCTCGGCAAAGCCCTCGGCCGCATTCTCGTACACGGCGTAGAGCGAGTTCACGAGACAATCGCCGAAGGCATAGGCGTAGACGTAGAACGGCGAATGGATGAAGTGCGGGATGTACATCCAGTAGTTCTCATAGCCCGCCTTGATCTCGATCGCCGGCCCGAGGCTCTCGCCCTGCACCGACAGCCAGATCTCGCCAAGCCGCGTCGCGGTGAGCTCGCCGTTCTTGCGCTCGGTGTGGACCGCGCGCTCGAACGAATAGAACGCGATCTGCCGCACCACGGTGTTGATCATGTCCTCGACCTTGCCGGCGAGCAGCGCCTGGCGCTGCCGGGCGCTCTTGGTCTGCGCCAGCAGCCGCCGGAAGGTCAGCATCTCGCCGAACACGCTCGCGGTCTCGGCCAGCGTCAGCGGCGTCGGCGCCATCAGCGCGCCGTTCTTCGCGGCCAGCACCTGGTGCACGCCATGGCCGAGCTCATGCGCGAGCGTCATCACGTCGCGCGGCTTGCCCTGGTAGTTCATCAGCACGTAAGGATGCGCCGACGGCGTGGTCGGATGCGAGAACGCGCCCGGCGCCTTGCCCGGACGCACCGGCGCGTCGATCCAGCGATCGGTGAAGAAGCGCTCGGCGATATCGGCCATTTTTGGCGAGAAGCCGCGATAGGCCGTCAGCACCATGTTGCGCGCATCGGGCCAGCCGATGACGCCGGTCGCGGCGAACGGCAGCGGCGCGTTGCGGTCCCAATAAGCCAGCCGCTTCTTGCCGAACCACTTCGCCTTCAACGCATAATAGCGATGCGACAGCTTTGGATAGGCCGCGCGCACCGAGGCGACCAGCGCATCCACCACCTCGCGCTCGACGCGGTTGTTCAGATGGCGGGAATCCGCGACATCCTGAAAGCCGCGCCAGCGGTCGGAGATGTCCTTGTCCTTGGCGAGCGTGTTGGTGATCAGCGCAAAGGTGCGTTCATTGGCCTTGAAGGTTTTCGCCAGCGCTTCGGCCGCGGCCTTGCGCTTGGCGCCGTCGCGGTCCTGCAAAAAATTGAGCGTCGGCTCGATCGCGAGCTCTTTGGCGCCGACCTTGAAGCGCAGGCCCGAGATGGTCTGGTCGAACAGCCGGTTGAACGCGGAATAGCCGGTTTGCGACTTCTCCAGGAAGAGCTGCTCGAGCTTGTCGTCGAGCTGGTACGGCTTCTCCTTGCGCAGATCCTCGATCCAGGGGCGGTAATGCGCGAGCTCGGCGGCCTGCATCGCGAGGTTCAAAATATCGTCATCGACGCGGTTGAGCTCGAGCGCGAAGAACAGGAGATGCGTGGACGCCGCCGTCAGCCGCTCCGAGACATCGCCGTAAAACTTTGAAATCTTGGGATCAACGCTGTCGCCGGCATGGACGAGGCCGGCATAGGAGCCGAGACGGCCGGCGAGATCGTCGATCGCCTCATAGCGTCGCACCGCCTCGGCGAGCCATTTTCCGCCATCTTCGTTTGCTGTCCCTGTGGCGAGCTTGCCCTTGTAGTCGGTCTCGAACGCGACGCAATCGGCGTCCATCCTTTCGAGATCGCGCGCCACTTCCGGCGCATCGATCCCGGAATAGAGGTCGGCGAGGTTCCACTCCGGAAGCCTGCCGGTCTTGCCCGCAGGCTTTGCGGGCAAAGATTTGGAGGACTTTGCCTTGGCGGCGGATTTCCTGGTGCTTGGCTTGCGGAGAGCGGGCTTGCTGGAGGCAGATTTCTTGAGAGCAGATTTGGAGCGCGAATTCATTGTGTGGGAAACCTGTGTTCAACAAGCGCGACGGCGGGCGGGGGCATCAAGGTTTAAGAGTGCGTTAATCGGCTTCGGCCAGAGTGACCCGATTCGAGACAGATAGTAGTAGCGTGCGGGGAACACCATGGCTGCCTGTATTTTGATCGCCGACGACGACGCAGTAGCCCGCCGGCTGGTCGAGAACATGGTGCAGAAATGCGGCTATGAGACGGTCGTCGTGGACTCCGGCGACGCCGCGATCGCCGCCCTCACCGCCCCCGATGCACCGGCGATCGACGCCGTCATCCTCGATCTCGTGATGCCCGGCCTCGACGGCATGGGCGTGCTGGCGAAAATCCGCGAGGCCGGCCTCGGCGTCCCCGTCATCGTGCAGACTGCCCATGGCGGCATCGACAACGTGATCTCGGCGATGCGCGCGGGCGCGGCCGATTTCGTCGTCAAGCCGGTTGGCTTGGAGCGGCTCCAGGTCTCTCTGCGCAACGCACTCAATGCCTCCGCGCTCAAGGGCGAGTTGCAGCGTATCCGTCATAGCCGCGAGGGCCGGCTGACTTTCTCCGACATCATCACCCGCGCCGAGGCGATGGCGGCCGTGATGCGCGCCGCGCAGAAGGCCGCGGGCTCGTCGATCCCTGTGCTGATCGAGGGCGAGTCCGGCGTCGGCAAGGAGATGTTCGCACGCGCCATCCATGGCAGCGGCGAGCGCAAGGCGAAGCCGTTCGTCGCCGTCAATTGCGGCGCGATCCCCGACAATCTGGTCGAGTCGATCCTGTTCGGTCACGAGAAGGGCGCATTCACCGGTGCCACCGAACGGCACACCGGCAAGTTCGTCGAGGCGCATGGCGGCACGCTGTTCCTGGACGAGGTCAGCGAGCTGCCGCTCACCGCGCAGGTCAAGCTGCTGCGCGCACTTCAGGAAGGCGCGGTCGAAGCGGTCGGCGGACGCAAGCCGTTGAAGGTCGACGTCCGGATCATCTCCGCGACCAACCGCAGGCTGCTGGAGCGGGTGAAGCAGGGCCATTTCCGCGAAGACCTGTTCTATCGCCTCCACGTGCTGCCGCTGACGATCCCCTCGCTGCGGGCGCGGCGTGAGGACATCCCGTATCTGCTCCGGCATTTCCTGGCGCGCTTTGCCGCCGAGGAGAACCGCCTCATCACCGGCATCAGCGGCGAGGCCGTGGCGCACCTCGCCCAGCTCGATTGGCCCGGCAATATCCGCCAGCTCGAAAACGCGGTCTACCGCGCGGTGGTGATGAGCGAGGGCGACCAGCTTGACCTTGCCGACTTCCCCCTGCTCACCTCGCAGCCGCATCTCGAGACCGACATCCCGACCGCGCCGCTGATGCTGGAGCCGATCGCGGCGCCCTCGGTGGTGTCGGGTGGTGAAATACCGATCGCGCCGCTGCCGCTGGCGGGGACCCTTTCCATGCTGACCCCCACCGGCGACGTCCGCCCGCTGGACGACATGGAGAACGAGATCATCCGTTTCGCGATCTCGCATTATCGGGGACAGATGTCCGAGGTCGCCCGCCGCCTCAAAATCGGCCGGTCCACGCTCTACCGCAAGCTCGACGAAGCCGGGGTTCCCGGACATGGCGGCAAAAGCGGTGAGGAGACGCCCTGAGCCTCATGCGAACGGAGGTTCGCTTGGCGTTGCGATGACGCCGCAAGCCCTTCGCATTACGGCAAAATCCGGCTGCGACGTGAACCGTGACTTGGAAGTGACAGACACATGGAAAAGCGTCTGCCAAAGCCGCACAATCCGTTGCAAACGGGCTTTCTTGAAGTCAGTTTGTCGTGAGTTGTCCCGGGTAGCGCTGGCCGCCCAAACGGGGCCTGTATATCGTCTGCGTAGGATTCGTTCGTCCGCGTATGAATCGTTGCGTGCAGGCGTGCAACTTTCGAGCGGCCGGCGCAGTTTAGCCCGAAGCTCATTAGGCGATAATGAAGCTGTTCCACGAGGGACAGTTCACCCGAGGGGTGCGACACAATGCGTGACTGTTTGAACCACCGTGCGGGCTTTGACCGCGTCTTGATGACGGTCGCGGCGACCTTCCTCACGGTATCGGCCAGCTCGGCCCTGGCGCAGGATCAGGCGCGCAGCAGCGCCGCCGAACTCGCGATCGAAGCCGCGATCCCGCGCCCAGAGCCCGCAAACGTCCCGCCCCCGACCGCATCCGATATCAAGCTCGACACCACGGCGACGGTTCAGGACTCCGCAAAGGAGCCAACCAAGGAACCGGTGAAGGCCGAAGCCGCACCGGCCCCCGACAAGGTCGAGACCAAGCCTTCCGACGTCGCCACCACGCCTGCAGCTGAGGCGCCGAAGAACGAAACCGCCAAGACCGAGCCTGCCAAATCCGAACCGGCAAAGGCCGACACCGCGACGGCAACGCCGGCCGCGCCTGCGGCCCCCGCTGCGGCTCCGGCCGCCGAGCCGGTGAAGGCCGCGAGCAACGTTCCCGCGGCCGACCAGCCGGTCGCCGACAAGCTCAAGGACATCATCGGCGCCAAGACCTCGCGCCATTTCGACCGCAAGAACGAGCGCGCCGCGATCGAGAAGTTTTACGGTGCACGCGACTTCGCGCCGGTCTGGACCCAGGCCGGCAGCCTGACCACCGCGGCCAAGGGCGTGATCGCGCGGCTGAAGGATGCGGCCTCCGATGGTCTCAATCCCGCCGACTATCCGGTGCCGGATTTCGCCGCCGCCACGACGCCCGATGCGCTCGCCGATGCCGAGCTGAAGCTCACCGCCAGCATGTTCGACTATGCGCGCCAGGCCCAGAGCGGCCGCATGCACTGGTCGCAGGTCAGCGGCGACATCCTCTATCCGGAGCATCCGGTCGATCCGAGCGAGGTGCTCGCCAAGGTCACGACCGCAGCCGACGCCTCCGCAGCGCTCGACAGCTACAACCCGCCGCAGAAGCTCTACAAGGAGCTGAAGGCAAAGCTCGCCGAGCTGCGCGGCCTGGGCAGCGGCCCGGTGATCGAGATCGCCGACGGTCCGGCGCTGAAATACACCCCGGCCGGCAAGAAGCAGGCTGAAATCGTTGTTGAAGATCCGCGCGTGCCGCAGCTCCGCGCCAAGCTCGGCCTCGCCGAGAACGCCGGCGACACCCGCTATGACGCCGCCGTCGCCGAAGCCGTGCGCAAATTCCAGAGCGGCGTCGAGATGAAGGTAACCGGCATCCTCGACGACAAGACCGTCAAGGCGATCAACACCCCGAAGCGCGACAAGCAGATCGACACGGTGCTGGTGAACATGGAGCGCTGGCGCTGGCTGCCGCGCGACCTCGGCGTCCCCTCGCTGGGCGATGCCTATGTCATCCTCAACATTCCCGACTACACGCTGAAGGTGATGCAGCGCGGCCAGCAGGTCTGGACCACCCGCGTTGTCACCGGCAAGCCGGGCACGCATGCGACCCCGCTGCTCACCGAGACGATGAAGTACATCACGGTCAATCCGACCTGGAACGTGCCGCCGTCGATCGTCTACAACGAATATCTGCCGGCGCTTCAGCAGGACCCGACCGTGCTCCAGCGCATGGGCCTCAAGCTCGAGCAGAACCGTGACGGCTCGGTGCACATCTCGCAGCCGCCCGGTGAAGCCAACGCGCTCGGCCGCATCCGCTTCAACTTCCCGAACAAGTTCCTGGTCTATCAGCACGACACGCCGGACAAGAACCTGTTCGCCAGGGACGACCGCGCCTTCAGCCATGGCTGCATGCGCGTGCAGAATCCGGATCAGTACGCTTCCGTTCTGCTCAACATCGCCATGCCGAACGAGAAGTACACGCCGGAGCGCGTGCGCAGCATGTACGGCAAAAGCGAGATCGACCTGAAATTCCCGACGCCGATCCCGGTCAACATCACCTATCAGACCGCGTTCGTGGACGATGGCGGCAAGCTGCAAATCCGCAAGGACGTCTATGGCCGTGACGCGACCATGATCAACATCCTGAAGAACGGCCGCGGCAAGGACCTCGAGAACGTCGTCGCACACTCCCAGCCGAGCTATTCACGCCCGGCGACGACGCTGCCCTCGGGCGTGGCGATTGCCAACAATGGCGGCGGCTTCGGCTCGTCGGGTCCGAACTTCTTCGAGCGGCTGTTCGGGGCGCCGACCCCGCCGCCGGCTCCGGTCGGCCGCCGGCCGCAGCAGCAGCGGGTGTTTACCCGCTGAGGCCTCCCCGACCGGTCTTTGCCGGAAATTCTCTAGTAAGATCAGCGACCTCATCCCCCTGGATGGGGTCGTTTAACGTTAACCATTCTCCACCCGAACTCCGGCAGCGGGCGTTTTTTTGCCACACTGAACCGCTTAGGTTCGTATTCTGACTTGGTTTGGGGTCGGGAAGGTCAACCTCGAATTAACCTTCTCGCTTTAAGAAAGCGTTCATCCTCTTTCGCGCGCTAACGGGGTTGCCGGGAGAGTCCATTTTGAACGCTCGTCGACTGGGTGGGCTCATTCGTGCTGACTGGTCTCGCACGCAAATTCGCAGTGCTGTCGTTGTCCCATGCGGGAGTGAAGGCCGGATCCCGGATCGGCCTCGCGTCCGCACTGCTGCTTGCTGCCGCGGGCTCGGTCCATGACGCCGCCGCGCTGAACGAGACCAAGACGCTCTCGTTCCACCACACCCATTCCGGCGAAGACCTCACCGTCACCTTCAAGCGCGATGGCCGCTTCGACGAGGCCGCGCTGAAGCAGCTCAACCACTTCCTGCGCGACTGGCGCACCCAGGACGAGACGGTCATGGACCGTCGCCTGTTCGACATCCTCTGGGAAGTCTATCGCGACGTCGACGGCAAGCAGCCGATCCAGATCATCTCCTCCTACCGCTCCCCCGCCACCAACGCGATGCTCCGCCGCCGCTCTTCGGGTGTGGCGCGCTTCAGCCAGCACATGCTGGGGCATGCGATGGACTTCCACATTCCGGGCGTGCCGCTGGAGCAGATCCGCTTCGCCGGCCTGCGCCTGCAGCGCGGCGGCGTCGGCTTCTATCCGACCTCCGGCTCGCCCTTCGTGCATCTGGACACCGGCAGCATCCGGCACTGGCCGCGCATGACGCATGACCAGCTCGCCCGCGTGTTCCCGGATGGCCGCACGGTCCACGTTCCGACCGACGGCACGCCGCTGAAGGGCTATGAGCTGGCCAAGGCCGACATCGAGCGCCGCGGCACTGGCGATGATTCCGGCAGCAAGCCGAATTTCTTTGCCGCTCTGTTCAAGAGCAAGTCGGCTCCGGCCGCCACGGGCAGCGACGAGGATGACGAGGGCGCGCCCGCCCCGGCCGCCAAGCCCGTTGCACCGACCGTGGTTGCCGCCGCGGCCAAGCCGGCCGATCCGGTGCCGACACCGCGCGCCAAGCCGCAGATCGCCGCTGCGATCCAGCTCGCCTCGGCCGATGCGCAGCTCGTTGCACCGCCCAAGCCGAAGCCCGCGCCCGTGGCTGACAAGCCTGCGGCTGGCAAATCTGTTGACGGCAAGCCCGAGACCCCGGCCGACATCATCAATGCCCGCGGCTTTTGGGATGCCCCTGCGACCCCGCAGCAGGCGACGCCAGCTCAAGTGGCTGCGCTGAAGGCCCGCCAGGCGCTCGCCGCCGCCACCGAGCCGCAAGCGACCGCGAGCGTCTCCAGCGCGGCCTATCAGGCGCTGGCCTACGCGCCGGCATCCACCTCCCCGGTCGACCGCGCCAATGTCGTCGCCGCGTCCGCGCCGATCCCGCGCACAGGCCGCCCCGTTGCCGCGACGCGCGGCCTTGCGCCCGCGACCGAGATCAACACGGTGGTCGGCAAGAGCATCGACGGCAGGATCGCAACCGCGACCCGCCTCTCCGCCGCCAGGGGCGAAAGCATCTGGCTCAAGATCGTGATGCTGTCGCCGAGCGCCAGCCGCGCGATGTCGGTGACGCTGATGGGCGAGCTGGATACCGTTGCCCTGCGCGGCTATTTCGTCAAACCGCAGGCCGTGATCGCGATGGGCTTTGCCGACGATCCGATGCAGGGCCTGTCCTGCGACAGCTTTACCGGCAGCGCGACCGCGAAGCTCGAGACGACGTCGTTCGTGGTGCGCACCGCCGCGCTGCGCTGAGATCTTTCCCCTCACGCCGTTCGGTAGTCCCGCAAGCCGGGATGAAGCGCAGCGCAATCCTGGGGCACGACAGAGCCACACGCTCAAGTGTTGTCCCGGCCTGGTGCGCATCTGCACTAAGGGAGATTCCCCCACTTCCAACGGGTAATCCACCCGGTATCGCTACGCATTCCAAACGCGCATTGTGGCAATGCGCCCAGAACGGACGCGATGACAAAGTCCGGGGACGCGATTGCGTTTGCCTTGGTGTTCCGCGTTTCCGCAGCGGCGCCGCATCTCAAGGGAAGTCGCCACAGCGAAGTAGGAGCATGCGATGTCAGTTCCATGCAAGTCTGAGCTCAGCCTTCTGAACCACGACGAGCGCGAAGTCATATTGAGTACGCACCATCCGGTGGTCGGAGAGATGGAGCGCGATGGACTTGAGAGCCTTCGCGCCCGACTTCGGGATCTGCGCGACAGGGAGCGTACATTGTCGCGGCATCGACGCCGCGAAACAAAGGGAACAGCCGACCCGCGCGGCAAGAGTTTCTCCGGCACGGCAGAGCATGCAAACCGGCGCCAATCGGTTTTCGCCGCCGCCATCAAGCGCGTCAAGAACGAGCTGAGGCGCATCCGAAAGTTTGAAGCACGACGGGAGCTCGGGGAAGCGGCGCGACGGGCGTTAGCACTCCGTCGGGCGCGTCAGTTTTCTCGCCCGCAGACGACCCCAACTTCGCAGGACGGCATGCGGTCCATCCCAAGCCGTCGCCGGATCAAGAAACTCCCACCGGAAAAAATCGGAAGAGTCTCGCAGGCCAACAAGCGGGCGCAGGCCCGACGAGACGCCAAACGCGGACGCGGCAATTGAGACCGAGACCGACAATCTTGCGGATCGAGGCTGCGTGCCGGACCGGCGCAATGGCGTCCTCGCCACTTCCAAGACTACAGTGTCGAAGCCTGCAGCTTCTATCTCGCTTTCCTGACCCGCCGATCCAGATGATATGTCAACGCCAGCGAGAGGCAGACGGTGAGCTCCTGCTTCGGCAGCGCGCCGGATAGGGGCAACAGCAAAGCCCTGGTCTGCCGATATTCGAACTCATCGGGAAAGCGCTCGCGGAACGTATCGACCAGCGTCGTCTTGCAGTTGAACAAAATGGCGGCGTGCTCGGAGTCCTTGAGGCGGCCGAGCCGGATCGTGCTGCCGCTGCCGGTCTCATCGGTCAGGTAAGCCGGCTCGCCCCATTTCAGCGTTTCGGTGAGCTTGCCGACATCGTGATGTGCCGCAGCGGTCGCGAAGATCAGATCGCGGACCTGAAGCAACCGCTTGCCGATCGGCGCCGGAAGAGCGCCGAAGGCACGGTTCACCTCGCGCGGCAGCGGTGGCGCAGTCACAGCGGTCTCCGTTCACAAACGAGGTGCAACACGCCACGCTTGTAGCCCGGATGGAGCGAAAGCGTAATCCGGAGACTACTTCCATACTGCGAGAACCCGGATTTCGCTGCGCTCCATCCGGGCTACGGCAGCAGTGCTAGAGGCGCAACGCCTCAGAGCATTCCCAGCGCCTGCATGTAGGTCTCGAGGATCGTCTCGGCCTCGGCCCGCTCGTTCGGATCCTGCTTGCGCATGCGCACGATGGTGCGCAGCGCCTTGACGTCGTAGCCATTGCCCTTGCTCTCGGCATAGACGTCGCGGATGTCGTCGGAGATCGCCTTCTTCTCTTCCTCCAGCCGCTCGATGCGCTCGATGATGGATTTGAGCTGGTCCTTGGCAAATTTCGTCGCGGGCTCGTCGTCGCGGACGGCGGCGGTGGTGGCCATCTTGGTACTCCAAATGGAACTGGCAAAACGAGGTGACGCCGGCATCCTCACCGCGCGTGCTGCCAGAACCCTTAGGGTTGGCGCCGACTGCGTTCAAGCAAGCATCGCGCTCGTCCACAGCGCGCCCACACCTTCCTGCGGCGGAGCGAAGAAAGCTGTTGTGTGGCGCGACTCACCGCCGGACTGCCGGCAAGGCCGTTCAGTGCCCGGGGTGAACCTTCTTCATCGCCTCGACCTGCTCGGGCGTGGCCGTGCCCTGGTATTTCGACTTCCAGGTCTCGTAGGGCATGCCGTAGACGGCCTCGCGGCTCTCGTCCTTGCTTAAGCTCACGCCCTGCGCGTCGGCGGCGTCCTTGAGCCAGTTCGACAGGCAGTTGCGGCAGAAGCCGGCCAGATTCATCAGATCGATGTTCTGGACGTCGGTCCGCGTCTTCAGATGATCGACCAGGCGCCGGAAAGCGGCCGCCTCGAGCTCCGTTCTGGTTTTGTCGTCGATTGCCATGGCTGGATCCCTTCGGCCTGAACTGGTTCTGCCCCCGATGGGGGTCACCCTTACGGGATCAGGTGGGTCCTTGTCACAGATTTTGCCACATCGCGGCGCAAACGGCGCCAGAGCCAACCCGAAGGCCGGTTCCCCCGGCCCTACGCCAAATCGTCAATCATCTGGTATACGTTCCGCGACAATGATCGCCGAATCTCCCTGCGCCCCCCTTCGCCTGCTCGCCCGGTTGGTCCCGGTGCTGGTGGTTGGCCTGCTGTGCCTCTGGGCCAGCCCGGCCTCCGCCGACTTCCGGCTTTGCAACAACACCTCGAGCCGGGTCGGCATTGCGCTCGGCTACAAGGACGCCGAGGGCTGGACCACCGAGGGCTGGTGGAACATCTCCTCCCGCTCCTGCGAGACCCTGCTGCGGGGAACGCTGGTCGCCCGCTACTATTACATCTACGCGATCGACTACGACCGCGGCGGCGAATGGTCGGGCCAGGCCTTCATGTGCTCGCGCGACAAGGAATTCACCATCCGCGGCACCGAGGATTGCCTCGCGCGCGGCTACGACCGGACCGGCTATTTCGAGGTCGATACCGGCGAGCAGCGGGCCTGGACGGTTCAGCTCACCGACGCCAACGAGCAGCCGTCACAGCAGCAGCGCGTGCCCGGCCTGCCGGGCCCTGTCGGCCCGGGTGGTGGCGTTCCGGGTTTGCCCAATAGTCCGCCCGGTGGTACGCCCCCCGCCGCGCCTGGCCTTCCGCCAGCTCCCTCGCCACCGTCTGGAAATAAGCCATGAGGCGTCTTCGCCGTATCAAGATTCTCGCGACCCTGGGACCTGCCTCTTCGGACCTCGCGATGATCCGCCGCCTGTTCGAGGCCGGCGCCGATCTGTTCCGCATCAACATGAGCCACACCCCACATGACAAGATGCGGGAGCTGGTCTCGACGATCCGCAACGTCGAGAGCAGTTATGGCCGGCCGATCGGCATCCTGGTCGATCTCCAGGGCCCGAAGCTCAGGCTCGGCGCCTTCGCCGAAGGCGCGGTCCAGCTCCAGAACGGCCAGATCTTCACGCTCGATTCCGACAAGACGCCGGGCGATGCCACGCGCGTCAATCTCCCGCATCCGGAGATCCTGGCAGCACTCAGGCCCGGCCATTCCCTGCTGCTCGACGACGGCAAGGTGCGGCTGATCGCGGAGGAGACCTCGAAGGAGCACGCGGTGACGCGTGTCGTGGTCGGCGGCCGGATGTCCGACCGCAAGGGCGTCAGCCTGCCCGACACCGACCTGCCGGTCTCGGCGATGACGCCGAAGGACCGTGCCGACCTCGAGGCCGCGCTGGTGACCGGCGTCGACTGGATCGCGCTGTCCTTCGTGCAGCGCGCCGACGACGTGATCGAGGCCAAGAAGATGATCCGCGGCCGCGCCGCTGTCATGGCCAAGATCGAGAAGCCGCAGGCGATCGACCGCCTCGCCGACATCATCGAGGCCTCCGACGCGCTGATGGTGGCGCGCGGCGATCTCGGCGTCGAGCTGCCGCTGGAGCGCGTGCCGAGCCTGCAGAAGCAGATGACGCGCATGGCGCGCCGCGCCGGCAAGCCGGTGGTGATCGCAACCCAGATGCTGGAATCGATGATCCAGTCGCCGGTGCCGACCCGCGCCGAGGTCTCCGACGTCGCCACCGCCGTCTATGAAGGCGCCGACGCCATCATGCTGTCGGCGGAATCGGCGGCCGGCAAATTCCCGGTCGAGGCGGTCTCGACCATGAACCGCATCGGCGAGGAGGTCGAGCGCGACCCGATTTATCGTTCCGTGCTCACCGCGCAGCGCCCCGCGCCGGAATCCACCGCCGGCGACGCCATCGCGGACGCCGCCCGCCAGATCGCCGAAACGCTCGATCTGCCGGCCCTGATCTGCTGGACCAGCTCGGGCTCGACCGCGGTGCGCGTCGCGCGCGAGCGGCCGAAGCCGCCGATCGTGGCGATCACGCCCAACATCGCGGCCGGACGCCGGCTGGCGGTGGTCTGGGGCGTGCATTGCGTGGTGGCGGAAGACGCGCGCGACCAGGACGACATGGTGAGCCGCGCCGGCCAGATCGCCTTCCGCGACGGTTTTGTCCGCGCCGGCCAGCGCGTGATCATCGTCGCCGGCGTGCCGCTCGGCATTCCCGGCACCACCAACATGGTGCGCATCGCCTCGGTCGGCCCCGAGGGCGGCGCGGATATCTAGCCGGCCGGAGCCCGGCAAACAAAAAAAGACGAAAACAACCCCATGCACAGTAGCCGGCGTTGCCGGCGAAGGTGCTCGGGTTTCGTGAAAAGGCGCGCTCGGGCAATGACCTGAGCGGAAGCAGGTCTCGGCCCCGGCCGCGACCTGCTCTTCAGGCCCCGACCAGCGCTTTCGCGGTCGGCAGCAGCGTCTGCTGCACCACCAGACCCCTGGCGCGGGCGTCCATCACGCCGACGGCGCGCAGGGCCAGCAGCGTCACGGTCTGCACCGCATCGCGCATCCTGGCGGGATCGTCGAGATTGTCGGGCGCGAGCGGCCCGACCAGGGCCTCATGCAGCGCCCCCAACAGCGCGGTGGCCGCCAGCGCGGTATCCTGCGCCGGCAAATGGCCGGCACGCACGGCGGCGTCGATCCGCGCGGCGATCTCGCCGGCGATCTCGCGGCGGCTGGCCAAGCGGGACGCGCTGACATCGACGTCGACCGGCTCGGCCAGGATGCCCCAGGCCAGCCTGCGCTGCGACAGCGTATGGACCGCCACGGTGGTGACGGCCGCCGCCAGCGCCGAGGATGGGCCGGGTGCGGCATCGGCCGCCCGGCGGATCGCCGCGAGCTCGTCGCGCGACACCTCGGCAATCAATTCGGAGATCAGCTCGGACTTGGACGGGAAGTAGCGGTAGACCGTTCCGGCCGCAACACTGGCCCGGACAGCAACCGGCGCGATCTGCACCGCAGCCATCCCACCTTCCGCCGCAGCTTCCCGCGCTGCAGCAAGGATCGCACTGCGCCTAGCCGCAAGGCGCTTCACCACTTGATGCGTTCGCCGATAAACCATGGCGCGCTTCCTGTCCCACACGCCAGCCGCACGCCCCGCGCGGCCGAACGCGTCGTCCCTGCAATAGATGCAAATCGTCCCGCAAGGACTGAACAACTATTCAAAGTGAATGACAAGATGCAAATGCGTAGAACGTCACGCCGGACGGACGGGAGCGCCAAGCCAAGCAACGCCGGATGGAGGGCTTTGAAGAAGAACGCAGCGGGAAGCTTGCCTGCGAGCCCATCCTTCGAGACGCCCACCTACGGCGGGCCCTCGGGATGAGGTCGCGTTTTGCGTCAAGATATCAGACCCTCATGGTGAGGAGCCCCGCCAAAGCGAGCGTCTCCGGACGATACTCGCATCGCTGGGCGAACCATGCAGGGCGAGCAGCCTCCGGCTCACGCCACCGCCCAAAAGAAAAGAGCCCCGTCCGGGACGGGGCTCTCGAAACTCTCAGATCGTCCGGTCTTACTTGAGGCTGGACGAGATCGAGCCGAACTTGGTGTTCAGCGAGCTGCCGAGGTTGTTGACGACGGTGATGATCGCGAGCGCGATGCCGGCAGCGATCAGGCCGTATTCAATGGCGGTGGCGCCGGATTCGTCCTTCACGAAACGCGAAACGAGGTTCTTCATAGACTGCTCCCAAAGAGTACACGTGGCTTACAAATGGTCTGGTCTTCTCGGCTTCCCAGCGCCGCCCGACCATGGAACCGAACCTAGAGGCAAAGAATTGCGCCGCAGTTAATTCGACTGCGGAAACACGAAGCGGATTGCACGTATTCGACGATGGTAAAGGAGAATTGAAAACAATCCGTTAAATCGTAGCTATCCGCGGCAATGCTGCAGGGGCGCGATTTACCCGAAGTTATGACCGCGCATGGTCCAATGCCGCCCGCTCGGCCTGAAGCACGACGAGATGAATCGTTCATCGCGCTTCAGGTTATTGTTTGAGCATGATCTTCCCGGAAAACCGCTACACACTTTTCCGGATCATGCTCCGGCCGACAAGAACAAGCAGGACGACGAGGCGGCATGTCCCTTTCCTTTGCCAACAGCATTGCGATGCAGAGCCGCGCGCGAGCACTGCTGCCGCTCTGCGTCGGTGCCGGCACCTATCTGTTCTTTCTCTTCGTCGGCGACACCCTGCTTCAGGACTCCGACTCGTTCTGGCAGATCAAGATCGGGCAATGGATCCTCGATCACGGCGCCCTGCCCTACACCGACTTCTATTCCTTCACGCGCCCAGGGGAATCCTGGATCTCGACGTCGTGGCTGTCGCAGGTGCTGTTCGCCTTCTCCTACGCGCAATGGGGCTGGGCAGGTCCGGTCATCCTCACCGCGATCGGGATGGCGCTCACCGCTGCGGTCTTCGTCTATCTGCTCGACGCGCAGATCGAGGCGCCGCGCGCGGTGCTGTTCGCGATGCTGGCGCTGCTGCTGTCGATCCATCACGTGCTGGCGCGTCCGCATATCCTGGCGCTGCCCGTCATGGTGGCGTGGGTCGGCCTGCTGATGGCGGCTGCCGACCGCAGAAGCGCGCCGTCCTGGACTTGGCTGCCGCTGATGGCGCTCTGGGCGAATTTGCATGGCGGCTTCGTGCTGGGCCTCGCGCTCATCGGTCCGATCTCGCTCGAAGCGGTCGAGCATGCCGAGAAGGGAGCGCGGCTGAAGCTGTTCATGCGCTGGGTGCTGTTCGGCGTCGGCGCGCTGATCGCTGCCTGCTGCACGCCTTACGGCTGGCGGACGCTGATGGGCGCGACCAACATCCTCAGCCTCGGCGAATTGCTGTCACTGATCTTCGAATGGATGCCGGCGAACTTTGCCACCTTCACCGGATTCGAAGGCGCACTGCTCGGCCTGATCGCGCTCGGCTATTATCGCGGCCTCGTGCTGTCGGCGCCGCGGATCTTCCTGATCCTGTTCCTGACCTGGAGCGCGCTGACCCATGTCAGGAATATCGAGGCCTTCGCCTTCCTGGTACCGCTGGTGCTGGCAAAGCCGCTCGGCGAGATGTTCCCGCGCCCGCCAACGGACGCCGCCGGCGCAGACCGCTGGCCGGCCCGCTATGTCACCGCGCTCGGCGCGCTCATGATCGTGGCCACGAGCTGGACCTCGACCTCGCTCTACATGGGACACCATCGCTTCACGTTCACGATGACGCAGACGCCGGTTGCGGCGGTCGACCTGCTCGAGAAACTCAGGGTGCAGCGCATCTTCAACGCCTATCAGTTCGGCGGCTATCTGATCTCGCGCGACGTCCCTGTTTACGTCGACGGCCGCGCCGAGCTCTATGGCGAAAAGTTCGTCATGGACTTCTTCAAGGCGACGGAAGGCAAGAAGCCCGAGCTGCTGCCGCGCCTGCTCGACCAGCACAAGATCGACGCGACGCTATTGGTCGCCGATGCGCCGGGCCCGCAAATCCTCGATCAGCTCAAGGGCTGGAAGCGAATCTATACGGATGACATCGCCGTCATTCATGTGCGGGACAATGCGGGCGGCGCGGCGCTGCCGTCGAAGTGAGGACGTAGCTTCAGGCGCGTCCTCTCGGATGCGACGTTCGCTTAAAGATGTGAAGCGGACTTAGGCACGCACTCCCGCCATTTCGCCGTTTGACCCAAGTCGGTCGTCAAGCGGCAATGTCAATTGCTGTTATTCGACTGATGCGCCCGGAGTCAGGATAGCAGCGATGACAAAGGCTCGCGCGGTTCTCGTGTGAGTTTGAACCATCTGCCTCGTGTCAACGACCAAGAGCCATTCATGTTCGACAATCTGATGACCCTCCTGGTTATTCTGTCCTTCGGCTTTCCCGCCATGCCATGGTTTTTGGGTGCGCGATGGGGGTCAAGAGGCGTTTGGCTCAGTACAGGATTTGCCGTAGTCATCCTGCTATGTCTTTTTCCAATATTGTTTTGGGTTGCATGCGGTGCCTGTGGGCAGGGCGCGATAGCCATCTTTTTGCTGGGGCCGATCTGGATTGCTTCGGCATTGCTTACGGTCACTTCGGCGGCGTTCGCCTACTACAAATTCGCGCGCTAATTTCCGCAAGACCGCGAAGGCGCTGGGGGTAACGATACCGCCCACGCCGCAGATGAAGTGATTGAGTATGGCATCAGCGATGTCAGCTTGTGGCCCATCAGCGAAATGGCGACACCTTTCATTGAGGTCCGCTTGGTGGCGTAGAGCGGACTGACTTTACTCACTCTGCGTTCTTCGCATTTTGACCCTAAGCGGTCATCAGAGGCGGACAACCAACGATACCGGCATGGACGCTTCGTTCCAACTGTCTTAGGTTCAAGCCGCAGGTAATCTACAGGCGAGCATGGAAGAACGCTCCTCCGGCAATTCTAAAGAGCGCGCGAATAATCGCTCCATTACGCAACCGTTAATATGGTGGTTCGTTCTAGCCCTTATGGCGCTAGTTGCGTCACAAATCATGCGGCTGCATCAACATCAATCGCTAAGTTGGCTTCTCTGGGATTATGCGGGTCGGATCACTGCTCTCACCATTTTGGCGGCAGTGCCTTCTGCTCGGATCGCTGCATTTCGAACAGGTGAACGTCAAATTTCACTTTTTGAGATTGTCCTTTGGATCGTCGGAATTTGCTTGCTAGATCGCTTTGTCCAGTTGCCGCAATCTCTCCTCAATGCGGCATTCCCTACAACCGTTCTCGGCGTATATCCGCACCCGACCGGATGGCTAAAAGCGTTCGATCTTTTTTTTGGCTTAGCCTTGGTAGCTATCGGTGAAGAAGTCATATTTCGCCGATACATCCGGCTAGCATTCCGGCCTTATCTGGGTGACGGCATCTTTGCCGTTCTCACTACGTCAGTTTTGTTCGGCGCAATTCATTGGTGGGCCGGCCTTGGTAATGTCCTTTCTGCGGCTACTGTTGGCCTTTTCCTCATGTTAATGCTGCGGCGGTCGGGTGTGCTATGGCCGGTGGCACTCGCGCATTACCTGCTAGATTTGATCAATTTCGCCTAACGCGCCTTGCAGGTTCGGAAGTCTTACGACTGCTCCTGGCCCATCAGCGAAGTGGCGACACCTCTCATTGGGGTCCGCTTGGTGGGGTAGAGCGGACTGACTTTGCTCATTCTGCGTTCTTCGCATTTTGACCCATAGCGGACGTGAACATTTTGCGTTGGCAAGCGCCGCCAAGACGGACGATGGCTCGTTGCTATGGACCCGCTCGTCTCGCAACGAGAATATTGGCTATACACTGCAAGACGGTTTCGTTTTGTTGATTGCGCACTCGGATTTGGTTGCGCACGATGCCTCGATCAGGTTTCGACTTAGACTCCCGCTTCTCCAGAACAATCATTTCAAGATCGAGTTCATCTCCTGGGCGTACCGGGTTCGGCAGCCTTAACTCATCCCAACCCATTCCGGCGAGGACATGGAGCCGAGGCTGGAGCTTCGGCGTGAGCGAGATGAAGATCGAAAACGTATGGGCGCTCGATGCGGTTAGTCCTCCAAAAATTGAACGTGCTGCTGCCTCCTCATCGAGGTGACGGGGCGCTGGATCATATTGCTTGGCGAACTGGACGATCTCTTCCTTCGAGACCAGATAAGGACCAGCCTTGCTAGTCATATCAATTTCGGCATCTTCAAAATACAGCTGGGTCATGGCTTCGTCCTCTGCGGATGAAGTAAATCAGGCACGGCTCAACGCGGCGGGATTATAACCCTTTTCAAGCATCAATTTCTGTTCTCGTCCGGCTAACCCGCACGTCGTTCAGGCCAGTCGCACCAATTTCCAAGGCAGCCTTTCCCGGATGAGCAAACACCAAAGGTCATCATCCGAAAATCAGCTCCTGGCCCATCAGCGAAGTGGCGACACCTTTCATTGAGGTCCGCTTGGTGGCGTAGAGCGGACTGACTTTGCTCACTCTGCGTTCCTCGCATTTTGACCCATAGCGGTCTTCCATTGATCTAGATCAACGTGAGGTACATCCAGGAAGTTTGGTTCAATCGTCGAACAAGAGAGGACGCTTATGAGCGATCATCCAGAAGACGGTCCCCCGAACGAATCCTCCTCAAACGCATCCGAAAAAAATAGGCGCGGCAATGACGGCATGCAACGACGCGACCTTTTGTTGGGTGGTTCGTCGCTCGCTGCGATGACGGCTTTGGCAGCGACGGCGCCAGCGACCGCTCAAGTGCAACAGGCTGCACCGGCACCTGCAGCGGCACCCGCATCGACGGGGCCGAAGCTTGGCGAGATCCTGCCGTTTCCGCAGCCGCCGCGTCCTGTCATCACCGAGCCGGATTGGCGCAAGGTGCCGCAGCCGAAGCCAGTCTCGATCCGGCCGCCGAAGGGCGCCCCCAACATCCTGGTCATTCTTCAAGACCAGACTTCCTATGCGGACCCATCGACCTTCGGCGGACCGATCAACTTCCCGACCATGGATCGTCTCGCCAAGGAGGGGCTGACCTACACGAACTTTCACGTCAACAGTCTGTGTTCGCCGAGCCGCACCGCGCTATTGACCGGACGCAATCAACATCAAAATAGCCAAGCCGCTGTAGTTGACGGTGCGACCTCATATCCCGGCGACACCGGCATGCGGCCAAAGAGCGTTGCGCCTATCGCTGAAATTCTTCGACAGTGGGGCTATTGCACGTCGATGTTCGGCAAAAGCCACGAGACGCCGCCGTGGGAAACCAGCATGAGCGGCCCGTTCGACCGCTGGCCAGCGCGACAGGGCTTTGAAAAATTCTATGGCTTCATCGGCGGCGAGAAGAACTTGTTCCGGCCCTACCTCGTGGATGGCACTACCGAACTCGGCGTGCCGCGCGACCCAAACTATCATTTCAACGTCGATATCACGGACAAGGCGATAGGCTGGATACGTGGTACGCGCTCGCTGACCCCGGATCGTCCGTTCTTTATGTATTACGCCACGGGCGGCGCGCATCCGCCTCACACGCCGCCGAAAGAATGGCTCGATGTCTACAAGGGGAAATTTGATCAGGGGTGGGACAAGCTACGCGGGGAAATTCTTGCGCGTCAGATAAAGATGGGCCTGATGCCTCCGGGCACCAAGATTGCTGAAAACCCTCCTGAAATTCCTAAATGGGACGCCCTTTCGGACGACGCGAAGAAGGTGCTGTCGCGGCAAATGGAAGTCTATGCAGGCTATGCCGAGCATACCGACCGCGAGATCGGGCGTTTGATCGATGCGATCGGGGATCTCGGCGAACTCGACAACACCATCGTGATCTATATCGCCGGCGACAATGGCGGCACCGCGATCGGTGGTCTAAACGGAACCTTCAATGAATGGTCCAACCTCAACGACGCGCCCGAAGACATCCCGTATCTCAAGACCCGAATGGACGAGTATGGCGGACCGAACTCTTACCCCAACTATTCGGTGGCCTGGGCAATGGCCGGCTCCACGCCGGCAACCTGGTGCATCAATGCCTGTCAGGGCGGCGGTCAGAATCAGGGCATGGTCATTCGCTGGCCCGGCGGCATCAAATCGAAAGGGGAAATCCGCAGGCAATATACCCACCTGATCGACGTTGGCCCCACCATCCTTGAAGCCGTCGGCATCCCCGAGCCAAAGATAGTCAACGGCGTCGAGCAGATTCCGATGGCCGGCACCAGCATGATCTACTCGTTCGACGATGCGGCGGCAAAGGATCGCCACACCGTCCAGTACAACGAGTGCAGCGGCAATCGCAGCATCTACAAGGACGGCTGGATGGCCTGCGTGATGCACCGCGCGCCATGGGAGAGCAGCCCCCGCGTCGATGACTACGCCAAGGACAAATGGGAGCTTTACAATGTCGCCGTGGACTTCGGACAGGCCACCGACCTCGCCGCGCAAAATCCCGCGAAGCTGAATGAACTGCAGGATCTATTCCATCAGGAGGCGATCAAGTTCGGCGTTTATCCGATGGATGACCGCTCCTTCGCACGGCTGAATGCGACCAATGCCGGGCGGCCCGACATTATGGCCGGCCGTACCGAGGTGACCTACTACGCCGGGATGACCGGCATGGCTGAAAATGTCTTCATCGACACGCTCAGCCGTTCCTATGTTGTCACCGCCGACCTGGTCATTCCCAAAGGCGGCGCCAACGGCGTCGTGGTCTCGCAGGGTGGCCTGTTCGGCGGCTGGAGTCTTTACGTCAAGGACGGAAGACCCAAGCTCGCCTACAACTGGCTGGCGCGGGAGAAATACTTCATCGAAGGCAAGGAGGCTCTACCGGAAGGCAAGGTCACGCTGGTCTATGATTTCACCTATGACGGCGGCGGCCTGCACAAGGGCGGCACCGGCGTGCTGTCGATCAACGGCAGGAAAGTCGGCGAAGGCCGCATCAATAAGACGCAGGGTGCGGTGTGGTCGCTGGCCGGTGAGACCGCCGACATCGGCATGGATGCCTACTCCCCAGTGTGCGATGACTACGATCCTTGGGAAAACGCCTTCACTGGCACCATCAACACAGTGAAGATCAAACACAAGGCTTGAGCGCAAGACTTGCCCCTTCCCCGTTACGCGAGGAGGGCCCTCTTTGTGTCCCGCGCCAACACCAGTTCGCTCCTGGCCCATCAGCGAAGTGGCGACACCTTTCATTGAGGTCCGCTTGGTGGGGCAGAGCGGACTGACTTTGCCCGCTCTGAGTTCTTCGCATTTTGACCCTAACCTGACATTGACCCTAGCCCAAAAGGAACACCCTGTGCTTTGATACGTGGGACGGAATCTACCGATCTCGCGGGGGCCGTTTTGGCCGACAATTGCGTGGAACGGAGGCTTGCGGCGATTCTGGCGGCGGATGTTGCCGGATACAGCCGCATGATGGGTATGGACGAAGAAGACGTGCTGGCTCGCCTCAAGGCCGCCAGAAAGTCTCTTTTCGATCCCTCCATCGCCGCGCATCGCGGACGGATCGTCAAGACGACCGGCGACGGCATGCTGGTCGAGTTCGCCAGCGCCGTCGATGCAGCGCGATGCGCCATCGAGGTGCAGCGCGGCATGGTTGAGCAAAATGCCGTGGTGCCGCAGGCCAAGCGGATCGAATTTCGCGTCGGCATCCACGTCGGCGACATCATAATCGACGAAAATGATATCTTCGGAGACGGCGTCAATATCGCCGCCCGCCTTGAAGGCATCGCGGAACCCGGCGGCATCTGCATCTCCGAGGACACGCAACGTCAAATCCGCGGCAAGGTCGATATCGCCTTCGAGGACATGGGTCCGCAGAACCTGAAGAACATTGTTGAGCCGATGCGCGCGTGGCGATTGAGGATAAACGCGGACGGTTCTGCGGCAATTTCGAAAAGGTCGCCGGTCGAGACGACCCAGGCTCTGGCGCTGCCCGACAAGCCGTCCATCGCCGTGCTGCCGTTCCAGAACATGTCGGGCGATCCCGAACAGGAATACTTCGCGGACGGAATAGCGGAGGACATCATCACCGCGCTGTCCCGTTTCAAGGCGCTGTTCGTCATCGCCCGCAATTCGAGCTTCACATACAAGGGACGCGCTGTCGACATCAAGCAAGTGGGGCGCGAGCTTGGCGTGCGCTATGTGCTGGAAGGAAGCGTTCGCAAGGCGGCAAACCGGGTGCGCATCACGGGACAGCTCGTCGATACCCCTACGGGGGGACATCTTTGGGCAGACCGGTTTGACGGTGGACTCACCGACATCTTCGACCTGCAGGACCGGGTCACCGAGAGCATAGTCGGAGCGATCGCACCGGCGGTTGAAAAAGCCGAGATCGAGCGCGCCAAACGCAAGCCTACCGAGAGTCTTGATGCCTATGATCACTACTTGCGCGGTTTGGCCAGCTCTTATCAGTTTGCTAACCGGCAAGCGAACGAAGAGGCGTTACGCCTATTCAACAGGGCGATCAAGCTCGACCCAGGTTTTGCGTCAGCTTACGGTCGTGCCGCCCTTTGCTACACCTTTGCCAAGACCAATGGCTGGATTTCAGTCACACCGAGCGAGACTGCCAAAGTAGAAAAGCTCGTTCAGAGAGCGGTTGAGCTAGGAAAAGACGACGTGATCGCCCTCGCGGCGAGCGGATATGTATCAGCGTTTGTTTTACTCGATCTCGGGGGAGGCGCCGCCTTGATCGATCGCGCGCTCGTGTTCAATTCCAATTGGGCCGAGGCATGGTTTTGGAGTGGCTGGGTGAAGAACTGGCTAGGCGAGCCGGAAACGGCAATCGAGCGCTTCGCCCGTGCCATCCGCCTCAACCCGCTTGATCCGTTTATGAGCGGGGTACGAACTGGGACCTCGCATGCCCATTTCTTCCTGGGCCACTATGGCGACGCGGCATCGTGGGCGGCAATGGCGTTGCAGGACAATCCGGACTTTCAACCTGCATTACGTATGGACGCCGCAAGCAAGGCAATGGCCGGACGACTGGAGCAGGCACAAAAGGCGGTGGCTCGGCTGCGGCAATTGAATCCTTCGGTGCGTGTCTCCAATCTCAAAAGCGTGCTCGGCCCCTATCGGCGCGCCGAAGATCTCGCTCGATACGAGGAAGGGTTGCGGCGAGCCGGGCTGCCCGAATGACCTCTACGGCCACGGTGCGGCAAGAGAGTGAGAGCCGCAACTTCCGCTCTCGGCCCATCAGCGAAGTGGCGAGACCTTTCATTGAGGTCCGCTTGGTGGGGTAGAGCGCACTGACTTTGCTCACTCTGCGTTCTTCGCATTCCAAAGCGGACATACCCATCGGGACGATGGGAGACCAAAATCACGCCGTTGCTGCCAGATCGTTGGCAACGACCGCCAATATTTCGGCGGCATGTGAACTCGCGATAAAGTGCCCGCCTTCAGCGACTTCGTGCCATACCGCTCCAGGCATCCGCTCACCCAGTGGTTTATTCACTGCGTAAGGCACAAACGTATCGGCGCTGCCTTGCCACAGATGAACCGGTCTATGGATCGCCGTGACGTCGAATGGCCACTGTTGATAGAGCATCTGCGCATCGGTCACGAGACCGTCAACGCCTTGCCGGAAACACTCGCGTCCAGACTCCACGATGGCACTCAGCACATCGTCATCAGCAAGCGCCGCGAGGTCAGCGGGGCAGCTCGCCTTCAGCAATGCCTTCTTGTACTGCTCCGGAAACCGCGTCGCAGTGAGATCGATCAGGTCATACATCAGCCGGAAACCCGGCCGGAAATGCAGTGCAAGGAACCCACCCATGGCGTCGGTCGAGGACAGATCCTTCGCTGCCCAATTCGTACCGAATGCGCCGTAGGATCCGGGAGCGATGCTGGTCACGTGTATCAGCTTCGCGGGATCGAGGTACGCCGCTGCCGCGAGCGCCCAAGGACCACCCTCAGACCAGCCTGTGACCGCAAAGCGATCGGTCTCAAAAGCGTTGGCAATCGCTTCCAGGTCTGCGGCCCAGCCTGCGAAGGTGCGACCGTGTTGAGGATCTGATTTGCCTTGGCCTGGACGGTCCACGCACACAAATCTCAAACCAAGTTTGAGCGCGTGAGACGCAAAAACCTTGGCTTCGAGCCGGCTCGATGGTCCGCCATGATTGTGAAGTACGAGCGGACCGTTCGGGTCGCCGACCTGAAGGTAAGCCAGTGATCGACCGCCGATCTGGATTGCACCTTCGCCAAGACGCGCAGCGTTGCTTGAATTTCTCAAATACATGCCCTCCGTCGGGCCTCGATTACTCGTCGATCTCGTGGAGCCTTTGTCTCAGCCAACCATCTCTTCTTGGAATCTCTTGGTCGTAGGCTGCAACAACGATCGCCATGGTCACACGGCTGTCGGATGTCTGCAACTGGCCCTGAGCAGCCATTTCGGCGTTCGAGGCTGACGCCGGCTTTTGCTCCGAAACAGGCACTTGCGATTTAAAGACCGATTGGTCTATATATCGATGATGAGCCGCCAAACCCCAGTGCAGTCGCCCCGTGGCCGTCCCCGAAGCTTCGACGTGGACGCCGCGGTCGAACGCGCGATGAACGTGTTCTGGTCGCGCGGCTATCACGCCACGGCGCTGCCGGACCTGCTTCGGGCCACGAAACTCTCGCGGGGCAGCCTTTACGCCGCGTTCGGCGACAAGCACTCGCTCTTCCTGCGCGCGCTCGATCGCTACATTGCCGATGCTGTGACACGGATGGATGTCGAGCTCGCCCCCCGCAGGGAGCCGGTCGACGCCCTGCGGGCCTATCTTGCCGGCTATGTCGATCGCACCAGCGGCGCCAACGGCCGGCGCGGCTGCCTGCTGGTGGCCACGGCCATGGAGCTGGCTGGCCAGGATGCCGAGATTGGTCGTCGCGTCGCGGGCTTCTTCAGGGCCATGGAGGCCCGGGTGGCCGATGCGCTGTCCCGTGCGAAGGTGGCGGACAAGCTGGCCGACGGTGTCGATCCCGCGAGTGCCGCCAAGATTCTGGTCTGTTTCGTCGAGGGCCTGCGCGTGGTCGGCAAGACGGCGCCGGCGCGGGCCACATCGCAAGCCACCGCTGACGCTCTGCTCGATCGGTTCGTCAGGTAGCAAGCCAATCGGGTCAACAAACCGCGGACGCACGCCTCCGCACTTGGTGCGCCAATATCTGGACCGATCGGTCGTGAAAGGATAGATGCCATGTCTGCCATCCAGATCGTCTGCGCGGTAGCCGTTCCCCTGCTCTGGGGTTATCAGTTCGTGGCCATCAAGGTGGGCGTTGCGGAGTTTCCGCCGCTGTTCTTCCTCGCGCTGCGCTTCCTGGCCATCGCGCTGCTGCTCGTTCCGTTCGTGAAAAGGCCCACGCGCCAGCAGCTCGGCCCTGTCGCAGCCATTTCGATCTTCCTGGGCGGTCTGAACTTCGGACTGTTCTATGTCGGCCTTGGGCTCGGCTCGGGAAGCATGTCGGCCGTCGCGTATCAACTCGCCACGCCCTTCACCGTCCTGCTGGCCTGGCCGTTGCTCGCCGAGCGGCCGTCTCTCACCACGTCCGCCGGAGTGCTGCTCGCATTCGCCGGCGTTGTCGCGCTGGCAGCGGAGCCTGGCCTGTCGGCCAACGGGCTTCCGCTGCTGCTGGTGGTCGGGGCGGCCTTCGCATTCGCGGTGTCCAACGTCCTGACGAAACGCTACGGCCCTTTCGATCCCCTGATGCTGATGGGGTGGTCGTCGCTGTTCACGGTGCCGCAGGTCATGTTGATGTCGCTGCTGCTCGAATACGGACAACTGGCGAGCCTCGTCACGGCGGATGGACGCGGCTGGCTGGCGCTCGCCTACACGATTTTCATCGGCGGAATTGCCGGGTTCGGCCTCTGGTTCTGGCTGATCGCCCGCTGCTCCATGGGCCACGTCGCGCCCTTCGGCCTGCTGCTTCCGGTGTTCGCCTTGACGTCGAGCGTGCTGTTCCTTGGCGAGCGCATGACCCCGAAATTGATCGCCGGCGGGCTGCTCGCGATCGCAGGCGTGGCGATGACACAAGTCAGACCGACCGCGCGCCCCATTTGAGCCCGGACGTTGCGTTGTGGCATCGACATCGTCTGCCCGGCAATGGAGATCACGAGGCTTCACGTCTCGGTGGTGGACCGTGTTGCGACGTGACGCCCCCAACTTGCCGTGCGCTAATATCCGGTCGAACAGGAGGGCGTATCATGATGTTTCGCAATCTTCTCGCCACGCTTGTCGTCACGGTCGCGATCAGCGCGGCACATGCGGCGCCGCAATGGCTGAACCTGCCGCCGACGCCGACACTACCCAAGGCGACGCAGAGCGGCTTCGCGCCCGTCAACGGCATCAAGGTCTGGTACGCAATTTTCGGCCGCGGCGAGCCTGTCATCCTGCTGCATGGCGGCCTCGCCAACGCCAACTATTGGGGCCGCCAGGTCCGCGCGCTGCAACGGCACTATCAGGTCATCGTCATGGACAGCCGCGGACATGGGCGCAGCAGCCGCAATCAGGAGCCCTATGGCTACGATCTGATGGCCTCGGACGTGGTCGCCCTGCTCGATCACCTGAAGATCAGGAAAGCTGCGATCGTGGGCTGGAGCGACGGCGCGATCATCGGCCTCGACATCGCGATGAAGCACCCGGAACGGGTGAGCAAGCTGTTCGCCTTCGCGGCGAATTCGGATCCGTCAGGCGTTGCGGACATTGCGTCGAGCGACGTCTTCAACGCCTACATCGCGAGAGCCGGCGAGGAGTACAAGCGCCTCTCGCCGACCCCGACCGAGTACAAGAGCTTCGTCGCGGAGATTACCAGGATGTGGGAGGGCCAGCCGAAATGGACGGCGTCGGATCTCGCGACGATCAAGGTCCCGACCTGGATCGTGGACGGCGACCACGACGAGGCGATCAAGCGCGAGAACACCGAGTTCATGGCGGCGAACATTCCGGGCGCCGGACTGCTGATCCAGCCGGAGGTCAGTCACTTCTCGTTCCTGCAGGATCCCGAGCAGTTCAGCGACGACGTGCTGCGATTTCTAGGGCGGAAGGACGCGGCGAAGTGAGATATCGTAGGGTGGGCAAAGCGAAGCGTGCCCACCGCGTCTATCGCAATTGCCGAGAGATGGTGGGCACGGCGCTACGCGCCTTTGCCCACCCTACGAGACCGGTGCAGAGCCATTACGAGCCCAACTGCATCCACGCCGTCATTGCGAGGAGCGAAGCGACGAAGCAATCCAGACTGCTGCCATGGAAACATTCTGGATTGCTTCGCTGCGCTCGCAATGACGGAGTTTGCGGGCCGGGAACGCGCACCTCTCTCGTGTCCCGGACGCGCTGCAGCGTGCAACGCTGCAGCGCTGAGCCGGGACCCAGAAGGCCACGGTAAGATGCGGAGACATGGGCCCCGGCTCTGCTGCGCACCGCCGAAGGGGCGCTGCGCTACGTCCGGGGCACGAGACCGGAGTTTGAAGCGCAACTGCATCAACATCGGCCAACAAAAAACGCGGCGTTTCCGCCGCGTTTTTCGATTCGATCTGCGCTGCTCGATTACGCCTGCGGCTGCGGCTCCAGGCCGGGATCCGGATCGGGCCGCGGACGCGACTTGCCGGCCGGAGGCACGGCGGAGGCGCGCGGCGTGGTCGGCTCGAGCACCGACTCGCGGTTCGGCTTCTTGCCCTTGAGCAGGTCGATGATCTCGTCGCCGGAGAGGGTCTCGAACTCGAGCAGGCCCTTGGCGAGCGCTTCAAGATCGGCGCGCTTCTCGGTGAGAATGCGGGTCGCTTCGTTGTAGCCCTCTTCCACGAAACGCCGGATCTCGGTGTCGATCTTCTGGACCGTGGCTTCCGACGCGTTCTGGGTGCGCGACACCGACATGCCCAGGAACACCTCGTCCTGGTTCTCGCCATAGGACACGGTGCCGAGCGCCTCGGACAGGCCCCAGCGCGTCACCATCATGCGGGCGAGGCGCGTAGCCTGCTCGATGTCGGAGGACGCACCCGACGTCACCTTCTCACGGCCGAAGATCAGCTCTTCGGCGACGCGGCCACCCATCATGATGGCAAGGCGCGAGGTCATCTGCTCCAGCGACATCGACAGCTTGTCGCGCTCGGGCAGCTGCATGACCATACCCAGCGCTCGGCCGCGCGGAATGATGGTCGCCTTGTGGATCGGATCGGTCGCGACGACGTTGAGGCCGACGATGGCGTGGCCGCCCTCGTGATAGGCCGTCAGCAGCTTCTCTTCCTCGGTCATGACGAGCGACTTGCGCTCGGCGCCCATCATCACCTTGTCCTTGGCCTCTTCGAACTCGGCCTGCGTCACCATCCGCTTGTTGCGGCGGGCGGCGGTCAGGGCGGCTTCGTTGACGAGGTTCATCAGGTCGGCGCCGGAGAAGCCCGGGGTGCCGCGTGCGATGGTCTTGAGGTTGATATCCGGCGCCAGCGGCACCTTGCGGACGTGAACCTTGAGGATCTGCTCGCGGCCGACGACGTCGGGATTGGGCACCACGACCTGACGGTCGAAGCGGCCCGGACGCAGCAGCGCGGGATCGAGCACGTCGGGACGGTTGGTCGCCGCGATCAGGATCACGCCCTCGTTGGCCTCGAAGCCGTCCATCTCGACCAGCAACTGGTTCAGCGTCTGCTCGCGCTCGTCATTGCCGCCGCCGAGACCGGCGCCACGGTGACGGCCGACGGCGTCGATTTCGTCGATGAAGATGATGCAGGGCGCGTTCTTCTTGGCCTGCTCGAACATGTCACGGACGCGGGACGCACCGACGCCGACGAACATTTCGACGAAGTCGGAACCCGAGATGGTGAAGAACGGCACGTTGGCTTCGCCCGCGACCGCACGCGCGATCAGGGTCTTACCGGTACCGGGAGGGCCGACCAGCAGCACGCCGCGCGGAATCCGGCCGCCGAGGCGCTGGAACTTGCCGGGGTCGCGGAGGAATTCGACGATCTCCTGCAGGTCCTGCTTGGCTTCGTCCACGCCGGCGACGTCCTCGAAGGTGACGCGACCATGGGCCTCGGTCAGCATCTTGGCGCGCGACTTGCCGAAGCCCATCGCCTTGCCGGCGCCGCCCTGCATCTGACGCGACAGGAAGATCCACACGCCGATCAGTGCGATGAAGGGCAGCCAGGAGACCAGCAGCGAGACGAACCACGGCACGTTGTCGCCGGGCGGCTTCGCGGTGATCTGGACCTTGCTGTCATAGAGGCGCTTCACCAGCGTCGGATCGTTCGGCGCATAGGTCTGGAAGCTCGAGCCGTTGGTGAAGGTGCCGTGGATGTCCGGGCCCTGGATCACGACGTCGCGCACATTGCCGCGGTCAACTTCGCTCAGGAGCTGGGAGAAGGCGATGTCCTGCGAGGAGGCGCGCTGACCCGGATTCTGGAAGAGCGTGAACAACGCCAACAGCAGCAAGACAATGATGACCCAGAGGGCGAAATTGCGCAGATTGGCGTTCATCGATCTTCCTTCATGGTCGCGCGGATCGCGGCCTGATCCTTGGGCGGTAGCAGTTACTTTGTCAGTGCGAGGAAATCCCCAAGGAATCCTCTTGGTTAGACGGATACAATTTAGGTGCCGCCCCGGTCGCTGCCAAGGGAACGAGATGGGACTATTTATCCCATCTTAGAGCGATTCCCGCTGAAATAATGGCGATCTGCCCGGGGTTTTTCCTGCCTGGTTAAGGTGTCCTGACGGCACGCGGCCGAAACGGCCGGTGTCATGATCCGCCCTGATCCGCCCTCATCCGTCCCTTGGACCACCGGGCGGGCGCCGGTGCGATGTGGATACGCCCCCCGGCAAGGCTGATCAAGGCTCCCGCAAGGGTCTGCTTCAGGACCGGCCGGCCATTTGCGGCTGCGCGGGGGCTTGCAGCGATGGCCTGATCGAGCGCTGCCAGGAGGGTCTCGACCTTGCCGAGTTCCGCCGGCCCCTCATGACCAAGGGCATTGACGGCCCGCAGCAGGAGCCGCAGCCGGACCTCCTCCGGCAGATTGGCGAATGCCGAGGCCTCGAAGCTGCGAACGCCCGCCTGCGGCGCATCGCCGCGCGCCCGAAGCTGAAGGAAGCGTTCGGCACCATCGACCAGCACGTCGACCGCCGCATTGGCGCGCGCCAGCCTGGCTGCGAGCCGCGCCAGGCTCCTGCTGTCGCCTCCCTCGGCTGCGAGCTGCGGCAGCAGCGCGCGCAGCCGCGGCCGGGTGAAGGCGGTGTCACGATTGGTGGGATCATCGGCAAAGCCGATCTTCGCCCGCCTCAAGGTCGCGATCAGCTGCGACTTCGGGACATCGAGCAGCGGGCGCGCCAGCACGACGCCGTCGCGCTCCGTGAGGCGCGCCATCGCCGACAGCCCGGCAAGCCCGCTGCCGCGGACAAGGCGCATCAACAGGGTCTCGGCCTGGTCGTCGCGGGTGTGGGCGGTCAGCACATGGCTCGCGCCGGCGTTGCGCGCGGCTTGCGCAAGCAGGCGGTAGCGGGCTTCGCGCGCAGCGGCAGGCAGTCCCGTGTTCGGCTTCGCGCCGCGCCAGCGCAGGGTCCGGTGTACCAGCCCGAGTTCAGCCGCCAGCCGCTTGACCTCGCGTGCCTCGCGCGCCGCCTCCGGGCGCAGACCGTGATCGACAGTGACGACGGTCAGTTGCGGACCGCGTGCCAGGCCGCGCTTCCAGCGCGCGGCGAGCCACATCAGCGCGACCGAGTCAGGTCCGCCGGAGACCGCGAGCACCAGCGCCGGCGCACTTCTGAGCTCGGCGAAGAGTTGCTTCGCCGCGCGCGCCGAGATCGGTGAGTTGTCGTCGTCCGACATGACGCTGCCCAGGCAATCACCAGACTATTTAGCGCGGCGCCATCCGCATTGTCAGGGCGCAAACACCACGCGTCAGCACTTCACCCGCTTCTGCTCGCGATCGACGGCGGATTTGACGCCGGCGGAGGCGCGCGGATATTTGCGGCCGACCTCACCGAAGGCGGCGCAGGCGGCCTCTTTCTCCTTCAGCGCGGCCAGCGACTGGCCGAGCCGCAGCAGGGCATCCGGCGCCTTGGCGGATTTGTCGTATTTGGTGGTGACGGCGAGGAAGGCTTCCGCGGAGTCGCGATATTGCTGGCGCTGGAAATAGCTTTCGCCGAGCCAGTATTGCGCGTCGCCGAGCAGCGGATCGCTCGGATGTTTCTGCGCAAAATTCTTCATGGTCTGCTCGGCCAGCGCATAGTCCTTGCGCTGCATGTAGCCGATGCCGAGGTCGAACTCGTCGCGCGGCGTTGCCGAGGGCGGCAGGGTCGTCAGGCCGGTGCCGCCCGATGGCGCTGGATAGCCCGATTGTGCCGGCGGATAGCCGGGCTGGGCTGCCGGCGGCACGCCCTGCTGGTAGCGCGGGCTGGTGTTGGCGAGATCGAGCGGCTCGCCGGCAGCGCGCCCGCCGGGCGCGCCGCCAGGGGCGCCTGCCGGCATCGGCTGCTGTCCGCCACCGAGCGCGCGCGGCGCGCCGGGCGCATTCGGGTTCTGGTTCGGATCGAAGGAATCACCGCGGCGGCGCACGCCGGGCGCACCGGGCGCCGGCTGCTCCTGAACGATCGGCGCGGGAGCAGCGATCTGCGGCTGCTCGTAATTCGGCTGAGCCTGTTGCTGCTGGCGATAGGCCGGCGCGGACTGCGCAGGCGGTACGGCTGCGACAGAGGGCTGGACCGGCACCTGTCCGGGCGCGGCTTGCGCGCCGCCCTCGAGCGCCCGCAGCCGCTCTTCGAGCTGGCGGTTGCGGTATTGCAGCTCCTCGTTCTGGCCGGTGAGCTGGCGCAGCTGGTTCTCCAGCCGCTCGATCCGCATCTCGGGGTCATCGTCCGACTGCGCCAGTGCAGGCGAGCACAAAGAGAACAGCGCGGCGATCGCCACGGTGCCGGTAAAGACCTTGGATCTGGATGACATCTTGCCCTGACGACGAAAACGAAATCTGCGACGGAACATGCGACGCGCCACACATTGAAAGGCAGTACGCCAAAAATGTGACTGGCACCACGGGGTTTCGGTCACAGA
Source organism: Tuber microsphaerosporum (assembly GCA_003521225.1). Lineage (NCBI taxonomy): Eukaryota > Fungi > Ascomycota > Pezizomycetes > Pezizales > Tuberaceae > Tuber > Tuber microsphaerosporum. The sequence goes on along the minus strand of QOVD01003118.1, from coordinate 180,974 downwards.
TGGCTGAAACAAAACCGGCGCCCGAGAGGGCGCCGGCATAATCGGTTCCTGAAGATGAACGGCGCCTGACTGATCGTCAGGAGCTCGCGTTCAGCACGGTGACGGCGCGACGGTTCTGCGACCAGCAGGAAATATCGTTACAGACGGCGACCGGCCGCTCCTTGCCGTAGGAGATCGTGCGCATGCGGTTCGGATCGATGCCGCGCGAGGCGAGGAACGAACGCACCGACTGGGCGCGGCGGGCGCCGAGTGCGATGTTGTATTCGCGGGTGCCGCGCTCGTCGGCATGCCCCTCGATGGTGAAGCTGTACTGCCGATAGTTCTGGAGCCACTGCGCCTGCTTCTCCAGGGTCACGATCGCTTGTGGCGTCAGATCGGTCTGGTCGCTCTCGAAGAACACGCGGTCGCCCACGTTAACGACGAAATCCTGCTGGCTGCCAGGCGTCGCAGCATTGGCCATCGCATCCGTCGCTGCGTTCTTGTTCGCGCATGCGCCCATCGACAGCGCGATCGCAACCACCGCAGCCAGCTTCAATCCCTGGAGGATACGCATAGGGTATTTCATTCCGGAGCCTCCACGCTCACGTTCGTCCACTGCTGTCCGGTCTACAGGGGGTTGGTTAAGCGAACGTTCCGTCAACCTTGATGGAACCTTGCTTCAGCCGGTCAAATGCCCCCAAACCGCGAAAAGCAACCGTCATGGTTAATGGGTTCTAAATGTGGCGCGAGGGTGAAGCAACCTGCAGCAACCGGCAAAAGTGCAGGCTTTTGCTGGAATTTTGGGCTCGGACGATGATGGGGATGAACGGAGCCCCGGCCGAACGGCGCGCGGCGGCTCGAGGCGGTGACGGCAGGCAATCAGACGTGAGCGGCTTCCGGGACCAGTGACGACCGCTGCGGGATCTCGCGCTGTCCGCCGCGCCCGAACAACATCCGCCGCTCGAAGGCGGTGGAGCGCATGATCGGATAACGCTCGAACACCTTCTTTCGGAAGGTCGGGAAATCCGCCGCCATCAGTCCGAACGGCTTGGTGAGACCCGGAACCAGGCGGGGCTCGGCGATCGTCTCGTGCAGGAATACCCGCCGGTAGAAGGCCTGATGCTCGGGACGCACGATGGCGAGGCCGAGATCGGCATTGAAGTGCTCGCACGCCATATAGGCGAGCCGGGTCGTCAGATAGGGCAATTCCGGAACCCGCTTCACCTGGTCGGGATCGGCGACAAAACGGGTCGGGTCGATCATGACCTCGCCGCGATCGAGCCGCGGCAGCAGGATGTCGGGGAAGACGTCGGCCGAAGTGGACTCGCGCCATTCCGAGGTCAGCACGCTGATGCGCACGGAGCTGCAGAGCTGGCCACGGAGATAGACGCCGAAGGTCCACGCGTTCGGCAGCTCGTCGTAGCGGTCGGTGACGCGGGCTTCCGCGGATTCCCGGACGGCACCCTCGCGCAGATAGGCGCGGTAGCGGAGGTTGTAGATTTGCTCCTTCTCCGCGTCCGTCGCCGCGAGATGATAGTCGACGTCGGTCAGAAGCTCCGCTCCCCGTCCAACAGCCGAAATGACAGATCTGGCTGAGGACTGCATTCGAACTCCTTACCCACCACCAACAACACCACCACGCGAACCTGGGCCATTTGCCGCTGGACAACTTGCGCGCGCGTGACGATTTATTAACACCTCCTTAACGACGATGCAAAGCAATCGACGCGATAGGGTTAACCTCCGTAGCACTACGGTCGGTTCAGCAACTGCCTGAAACGACGTGCAATTTCTGGATGTGGGCTCAGGCGAAGGAGCGTGAGCTGACAACCTGGAGCAGACCCTCGCCGCGCCGTCCATGCGAAGCGTTGAGGAGCTGGCGCATCCGCACGGCGGGCACCGGACGGCTGAACAGATAGCCTTGCGCCTCGGAGACGGTGCCGTCGGCGCTGATCAGCTCCAGCTGCTCGTTGGTCTCGATGCCCTCGACCACGACCGCCATGCCGAGGTCGGCCGACAGCCGCGCCACGCCACGCAGCAGCGTCAGTGGCCGGTCGGTGTCGATGCCCTCGAGGAAGGAGCGGTCGATCTTCACCTTCTGCATCGGGAAATTGTGCAGATAGCTGAGACTGGAATAGCCGGTGCCGAAATCGTCGAGCGAGATGCGCACGCCGAGCGCATGCAGTTGCGACAACGTGTCGTGGGTGAGCTGGGTGTTTCGAAGCAGCGAGGACTCCGTGATCTCGATCTCCAGCCGGTGGGCCGGCAGCCCCGAGACCTCGAGCGCGTAGCGGATTTCGCTGAGCACGTCGCGCTGGTGGAATTGCTGCGGCGAGAAGTTGACGGCGACGCTGACGCCGTCGGGCCACTTCATGCATTCCATGCAGGCGCGGCGCAGGATCCAGCGGCCGAGATCGACGATCAGCCCCATGTCTTCGGCGACCGGGATGATGTCGACCGGCGAGACCGTGCCGCGCACCGGATGATTCCAGCGCAGCAGCGCCTCGCAGGTCGTGATCTTGCCGGACTTCAGATTGACCAGCGGCTGGTAGAACAGCTCGAACTCCTCGTTGGCCAGCGCCTTGCGCAGGTCGAGCTCGAGGATGCGGCGGGCCTCGACGGTCGCCGCCATCTCGTCGCGGAAGAAGCAGAAGGTGCCGCGGCCGTCAGCCTTGGCGCGGTAGAGCGCCATGTCGGCGTTCTTGAGCAGCGTGTCGGCCCTGACGTCGCCGTCCGGCGAGGTCAGCGCGATGCCGACGCTGGCGCCGATCTCGACCAGATGATTGTCGATGCGGTAGCGCTCGCTCAGACGTTCGACGATGCGGCGGGCGAGGCTCGCGGCATCCTCAGCCGAGCTGATGTTCTGCTGGAACACGACGAACTCGTCGCCGCCGAAGCGGGCGACGAAATCCTCAGGACGCAGCATCTCGCGCAGGCGGTTGGCGACCGCGCACAGGAGCTGGTCGCCGCAGGGATGGCCGAGCGTGTCGTTGACCTGCTTGAACTGGTCGAGATCGACGAACAGCAGCGCCGAGAGGCGCTCGGCGTCGTGCGAGATCGCCAGCAACCGTTCGATCTCGTCGCGGAACGAAACCCGGTTGGGCAGCGCCGTGAGCTCGTCATAGCGGGCGAGATGGGTGATCCGGGCTTCCGCGTTGGTGCGCTCGGTGATGTCTTCCAGCAGCAGCACCGTGCCGCCGCCAGTCATCGGCTGGAACGTCCAGGCGAGCGCGCGGCCGCGCGCGGAATCTGGGTCGGTGGTGACGATCTCGCAGATCCGCGCATGCTCGATCTCGGCCAGGATCTGCTTGCCGCTCTCCGCCGAGATTGAGCCGGCGGCGATACAGGCCGACACGATGTCGGCAGCGGTGGCGCCGCGCTTGACCAGATCTTCGGGCAACGCCATCAGCTCGCCGAAGCGATGGTTCATCACCGCAAGGCGGCCGTCGGCGCGAAACATGCACAGGCCATGCGGCATGTTGTTGAGCGCAGTGTCGAACTGGCTTGCCAGCGCGGACTCACGAAAGCTCGAAGTCAGCGCCTTGACGAAGATCGCATGCAGGCTGAGATTGATGTTCTTCAGCCCGACGAAGAAGAACACGAGCAGGACGGCGAGCCCGATGTGGTAGAAGCCGCCATGCAGCAGCAGCGCGAGCGACATCGGTGCGCAGGCGAGCGCGACGTGCCACTGGATCACCCGGGGCTGGCCGTAATTGCGGGCGGCGCCGCCCGCGGTGTAGCCGATGCCGATCGCGACACAGAGCATGTCGGCAATCGGATCGTCATTGTTGTAGATGACAACGAAGGACCACAGGCCGAGCACCGCCGCATAGCTGAGCGCGCCGAGCCAGTAGCGCGGCTCCAGGTGCTTGGCTTCCTCGAACGACAGTGGGTGCGTGCGGTTTTCGTATCCGCGCATCTGGAACGCGCGCGCGGTGCCGATCGCGATCAGCAGAAATGCGAGCGGCCACAGCCAGACATCGCCTGTTTTCAGCGCAGTCATGACCGCGGCCACGGCCGCGGAGGCCGAGCCCAGGAAAATCGCCCAGAAATTCTGCACCATAGAGTTGATGAGAGCGGCGTAGAGTATCGGCTCCAGCTCGTCTCGATCGCTCTGCTTCTGGTCGGCCAGCTGCATCGGCTTGTTACGCGTCCTGTTTGGCGCGTACTTTTACCCAGACCTGATGAAGCCTTTCTGAGGGAACATCGTTAAAGTCGAGTTGTTTTTCGGCAATAGCGAACATGTTTCCGCTGAAATATCAAGCAACTAGGCAAGCGTTGCCGGGCACAAGGTGAAGGAAAGCTTGCGTCCCGCGCCAAACCCCGAAAAAATCGGCATGTTTTTTCGAAAACATCGCGCGTCTGAACGCGCAATGTCTTAGCCCCGATGTTTCACGCGAACCTGTATCCGCTTCGCTCGCAAACGCTCTAGCCGGGTGTCGAGGACAGCAGCGGCGACCATGCCGGGTCGGAGGCGAAGCCCGGCGTCGGCACCTTGAGCTCGTTGCGGCCGGAGATGTCGACGGAGAACAGCGACGGCCCGCCGCTGCCGCCGGGATCGCGGAAGAACATCAGCACGCGGCCGTTCGGCGAGAAGGTCGGCCCTTCGTTGTGATAGCCCGAGGTGAGCAGACGCTCGCCGGAGCCGTCCGGCTTCATGACGCCGATCGAGAACTGCCCGCCGCCCTGCCTGGTGAAGGCGATGTAATCGCCGCGCGGCGACCACACCGGCGTCGAATAGGTGGCGTTGGTGTCGTCCTTGGAGAAGGAGATGCGCTGCGCCTGTCCGCCGCCCGCGGCCATCACATAGATCTGCGACCTGCCGCCGCGATCGGATTCGAAGCAGATGCGGGTGCCGTCCGGTGAGTAAGACGGAGAGGTGTCGATCGCCGGCGTATCGGTGAGGCGCGTGGTCGAGCGCGAGCGCAGATCCATCACGAACAGGTTCGAATTGCCGCCCTGCTGCAGGCTCATGATGACGCGCTGGCCGTCTGGCGAGAAGCGCGGCGCGAAGGTCATGCCGGGGAAATTGCCGACGATCTCGCGCTGGCCGGTCTCGATGTTGAAGAGATAGACCTTCGGATCGCCCTGGCCGAACTCCATATAGGTGATCTCTTGCGAGTTCGGCGAGAAGCGCGGCGTCAGCACGAGGTCGGAGCCGCGGGTCAGATAGCGCACATTGGCGCCGTCCTGGTCCATCATCGCGAGCCGCTTGACGCGACGCTCCTTTGGACCGGTCTCGTCCACGAACACCACGCGGCTGTCGAAATAGCCCTTTTCGCCGGTCATCTGCTCATAGATCTGGTCGGAGATGATGTGGGCGATGCGGCGCCAATATTCCGGCGAGGTGAAATATTGCTGGCCTGCAAGCTGCTGGCCCGTGATGACGTCCCACAGGCGGAATTCCGCCTTGAGCCTTCCGTCCTGCCCCCGCGTCATGCGGCCGGTGACAAGGGCCTGGGCGTTGATGGTCTTCCAGTTCTGGAATTGCGGCGCGACGTCGATGTTGCTGATGCGCTCGATGAAAGCGGCCTGGTCGATCGGTGCGAACAGGCCCGACCGCTTCAGATTGTTGGTGATGACCTGGGTGACGCCGTTGCTGACGTCGCCGTCGGCGGGCGAGCCCGGCACGAAGTTGGAGATCGCGATCGGGATCGGCCGAAACTCCGTTGGATTGAGTTCGAGCCGCTTTTGGCCCTGGGCCAGGGCGTGTCCGCCCCCGAGCGTCGCGAGCGCCGATCCTGTCAGCGTCATGAAGCGGCGGCGGTTCATTGATCGAAAGTCATTCATCGCAAAATTCTTTTGTTCGGATGTCACAACATGTCTTTCAGGCCGAAGCGCATTGGAATGGTCTTCCAAGTGTCATACTGCTGCTTCGGCAGGAACGAATAGACCTGACACTGCACGATGGCGCGCTTGGCGCTCTCCGCCACCGCCTGAGCAATCGACCGAGACGGGCCGCGAACCGCGACGATAACCGGCTCGGACGCAAGCGAGCCGTCGATTTTCATCGGGATATCGATGTCAGCCTCGTATTGCTCGGCGTCTTGCCCGTTATAGGTGGGCGTGAAGCAGCGCCGGACCGCATTCGTGAACGCGCCTCCCCACGTCGCAACGTTGTTGGCAGCAGTCCCGGTCGTCGATCCCAGCGCAGCCGATGCATTCAGCGCCGCGCCGGAGAGCTCGTGCCGGGTCGCCGCGCGCTTGTCGAGGTCGCGCTGGATCTGCGCGGGATCGAAGCTGCGCTCCTTGGGCTTCGGTTGCTGCTGCGGCTGCACCGCCGCGACCTTCTGCTCGACGGGCTTCGGCGGAGGCTTCTTGGTCTCCAGTTTCTTCTGGAGCTCGGCGATCGGATCTTCCTTCGCCGGATCAGGCTTCTTTTCCTGCGGCTTCGGCTCTTCTTTGGGCTTGGCCTCGGCGACGGGCTTGGGCGGCTCGGGCTTCTTCTCGACCGGCTTCTCGACGGGTTTCGGCGGCGGCTCGGGCGTCGAGTTGGTTTTGATCAGCTCTTTCTTCTCGGTGACCTTGCCGACCGCATCTTCCTCGGGCTTGGCCTCGGCGATCTTCTCGACCTTGGGCTTCGGTTCTTCCTTCTTGCCGGTCTTCTGCCCCGACATCATCTGCGCAAGCTGATCGGTGGAGATGATGTCGATCGGAAGCGACTCTTCCGCGACAAAGGCCTTGCTGCTAAAGGTGACCAGTCCCCATCCAAGCACGAGGACGTGGAGGGCAATCGACGCAACGAGTGTCTTGTCGACGTTCACCTTCACCGGTTTACCCCTGATCCGCCTCGGTCACGAGCGCCAGCTTCTTGAAGCCCGCGCCGGACAACAGGCCCATGACCTTGGCCACCGTTCCGTAATCCGCCTTCTTGTCCGCGCGCAGATAGATGCGCTCCTCGAGCCCGCCGCGCGCGTCCGTGATCGCCTTCAGCTTCGGGATCAACTCGTTGATCGCGATCTCGGCGTCGTTGATGAACACCTTGCCCTTGATGTCGACCGACATCTGGATTGGCTTCTGGTCGTTGTTTTCAAGGCTCTTGGCCTGGGTCTGAGGCAGGTCGAGCGGCACGCCGACCGTCAACATCGGAGCCGACACCATGAAGATGATGAGCAGCACCAGCATCACGTCCACCATCGGCGTGACGTTGATCTCGGCCACGACGGGCTTGCGCCGGCCACGGCGCCCGCCGCCTCCGGACGAACTAGCTACGTTCATCGCCATGATCGAGTGCCCAAATTGCCCCTCACACTATACATGCCGTCCGTCAGCCCCGCTCGTCGATCTGACGCGACAGAATGGCGGAAAATTCATCGGCGAAACCTTCGAGCCGCTGGGCCTGCCGGTTCACCTCGGAAGTGAACTTATTGTAGAAAATAGTGGCAGGAATGGCGGCGATAAGGCCGACGGCGGTCGCAAACAGCGCTTCCGCGATGCCCGGCGCGACCACCGCCAGGGAGGTATTTTTCGATGCCGCGATCGACTGGAAGCTCGACATGATGCCCCAGACCGTGCCGAACAGGCCGACGAAGGGGCCGGCGGAGCCGACGGTGGCGAGCACCAGCAGCCGGCGTTCCAGCCGCTCGACCTCGCGGGCGATCGAGACGTTCATCACCTTGTCGATGCGCATCTGAAGGCCCGCGACCGAGCGGGCGTGGCTCTCGAACGAGCGCTTCCACTCGCGCATGGCGGCGACGAAGCAGGCCGCCATGGAATGCGTCGGCTTGGCCGAGAGCGTGCGATAAAGCTCCTCGATCGACTCGCCGGACCAGAAGGCCTGCTCGAACCGGTCCATCGAGCGCCGCGTGCGCGCATAAAGAAAGATCTTGTCGATCGCGATGGCCCAGACCCAGACCGAGCAGGCGAGAAGCCCCAGCATCACCGCTTTCACGATCCAGTGAGCCTGCCAGAACAGCGCAATCAGCGACACGTCCGCGGAAGCGGCAACCGGAAGGGCTGACTGAGCCACGTCGGCCGGATTCATAAGCAGTATCCTCTCAAGGCGATCATTTACCTGACCTCTCCGGCCAGCAAATGGCTGCCGGTTCCCCAACAGCCGCGCTAGCACCGGCGCGGCCGGCAAGCCCGCTCAAAGCCTTGTCTTTCTGGGGTACAGGGGCTCGTCCAAAGCCGGCCGCCTGCATTCCCTGCCAAGATGTCAAAACTATGGGCCTCGAGCACGGCTCCGGGCACGACTGTCCGCAATTACCAGAGCCCGCCGATGGTTAACGTGCGGTTACCACGGCCGAATTTGGCTGCCGGAAAGGTAGGCAGCGCAGGCGGTTGGCCGCTTTGCCGCGGAGGGAGGCGCTACGTGCCTGCCGACGTATTCGAGCCGCCCGCTCAGGGCAAGATCGGTTCCCTCCCCCCCTTGCGGGGGAGGGCTAGGGAGAGGGGTACCACACGGGGGCTCCCGCCGTGATGAAATCGGACGCACGCAACGAGCACCTTTTCCTGGGCTCCCCCTCTCCCCCGCCCTCCCCCGCAAGGGGGGGGGAGGGAGCGCAGTGGGACTCGTGGCGCTACGACACTACGCAACGGATGCCCCTTCTGGAACCTCCTCCCCTGCCCACCCCGAAATCGCAGGGAGCTTAGCGTGCGCCACAGCTACACCACGACCACATGCTCCATCTCGCATCTCACGGCGGGCATGAGCTGATAGGCTGCGCTCGCGGACAACAACGTGCCGGCATCACCGGCCCAGCCTGAGGAGCGTCCAGTGCCGAAACCACAAACCAATGTGCGGTGGATGGCCGCCGCGATCATATCGGTCAGCCTCGTCACGTTCGGCGCCGCGCGCGCGGCGTCGGTCGCACCGGTCGCCGCGCAAAACGGCATGGTGGTGTCCGCGCAGCATCTGGCGACCCAGGTGGGCGTCGATGTGCTGAAGCGCGGCGGCAATGCCGTCGATGCCGCTGTGGCCGTCGGTTATGCCTTGGCCGTCGTCTATCCGGCCGCCGGCAATCTCGGTGGTGGCGGCTTCATGACGATCCAGCTCGCCGACGGCCGCAAGACCTTCCTCGATTTCCGCGAGACCGCGCCCAAGGCGGCGACGGCCAATATGTATCTCGACAAGGATGGCAACGTCATCAAGGGCATCTCGACCAAGGGACATCTGGCTGTGGGTGTGCCAGGCTCCGTCTCGGGCATGGAATATGCGCGCGAAAAATACGGCACCATGAAGCGCGCCGACCTGCTCGCTCCCGCGATCCAGTTCGCCGAACAGGGATTTGTGCTCGACCAGGGCGACATCGACCTGCTGCGCACGGCAACCGACGATTTCAAGGACGATCCGGCATCGAGCGCCATCTTCCTCAACAACGGCCAGCCGTTCGGCGTGGGCGATCGACTGCTGCAATCCGAACTGGCGAAAACCCTGCGCGAGATCAGCAGCAAGGGCACCGACGGCTTCTACAAGGGCTGGGTCGGCAGCGCCATCGTAGCATCGAGCCAGACCGGCAAGGGCCTGCTGACGCAGGACGACCTCGACGGCTACAAGACGCGCGAGCTCGCACCTGTCGAATGCGACTATCGCGGCTATCACGTGATTTCCGCGCCGCCACCGAGCTCGGGCGGCGTCGTCATCTGCGAGATCCTGAATATCCTGGAGGGCTACCCTCTGAAGGAGCTGGGCTACCATTCCGCGCAGGCCGTGCACGTGCAGATCGAGGCCATGCGACATGCTTACGTGGACCGCAACAGCTATCTCGGCGATCCGGATTTCGTGAAGAATCCGCTCGACCGCCTGCTCGACAAGAATTACGCGACCAAGATCCGCGCCGTGATCGATCCGAACAAGGCCGCAATCTCCAAGGACATCAAGCCGGGCGTCGCGCCGCACGAGGGCAGCAACACCACGCACTATTCAATCGCGGACAAGGACGGCAATGCGGTATCGGTGACGTACACGCTGAACGATTGGTTCGGCGCCAAGGTGACGGCGGCCAAGACCGGCGTGCTGCTGAACGACGAGATGGACGACTTCACCGCCAAGGTCGGGGTGCCGAACCTGTATGGCCTGGTGCAGGGCGAGGCCAACGCGATTGCTCCCGGCAAGCGTCCACTCTCCTCGATGAGCCCGACCATCGTCACCAAGGACGGCAAGACCGTCATGGTCGTGGGCACGCCCGGCGGCAGCCGCATCATCACGGCGGTTCTGCAGACCATGATCAATGCGATCGACTACGGCATGAACGCGCAGGAGGCCGTCGACATGCCGCGCATCCACCAGCAATGGCTGCCTGATATGACCAATGTCGAGGACTATGCGCTGTCACCGGACACGCGCAAGATCCTGGAAGGCATGGGCCACAAATTCGGACCGCCGCAGCCGGCGAACCATTTGGCGGTCATCATCGTCGGCGCGCCGTCGCTGAACGGCGAGCAAGTCGGCAATAATCGTTACTACGGTGCGAACGATCCACGCCGAAACAGTGGGCTGGCGGCAGGGTATTGAGAGAACGCGTAGGGTGGGCAAAGGCGCAAAGCGCGGTGCCCACCTTACAGGAGCTCTGCTCGGCAGTAGCGCCCCTCACCACTTCTCCTTCGAGGTCCGCACGTCGAGCTCGAACGACCAGGCGCGCTCGGGCTGGCGATAGAGGAAGGCGAAGGCATCGACGATGCCATCGATGTCGATCAGGCTGTCCTCGCGGCCGGCCGCATCCGGGAATCGTGAAAAGATCTTGTCGCCGGCGATCGCACCGTCCACCACGACATGGCCGACATGGATGCCGTCGCTCGCGTATTCCTTCGCCATCGCCTGCGCCAGCGTGCGCAGGCCGGCCTTGGACGAGTTGAAGGCGCCGTAGCCGGAGCGTCCGCGCAGCGATGCACTGGCGCCGGTGAACAGCAGCGTGCCGGTCTTCTTCGGCACCATGCGCCGCACCGCCTCGCGGCCGAACAGGAAGCCACCGAAGCAGACCACGCGCCAGGCATTCTCGAAATAGTCGGCCTCCATCTCGATGATCTTGCCGGGCGTGTTGTTGCCGGCGTTGTAGATGGCGAGGTCGAGGTTGTCGCCGGCGGCATCGAACAGCGCGACGATGTCCCCCTCCCTGGTCGCATCGGCAACGAAGGGCACGGCTGCGCCGCCCGCCTTCGTGATGTCGTCGACAACGGCCTGCAAGGCAGACAGCGTCCGGCCCGCGACGATCACCTTGAGTCCATCGGCCGCAAGACGCTTGCAAAGCCGGGCCCCGAGCCCGCGGTCCGGTCCAACGCCGATCACGATTGCCGTCTTCATTTGCATGTCTCCTAGGGATCGATTGATGGCTCAAGCCGCCGAGGCGGGCTCGGGACAATTGGTCAATCGCGCGGGATTGCCGATCGCGGTGCAGCCAGCGGGCACATCACCGGTCACAACAGCGCCGGCGCCGATCTTTGCGAAATCACCGATATTGATGTCACCGAGAATGGTCGCGCCGCCACCGATGTAGACGCCACGGCCGATGCGCGGCGAGCGCGTCGGCAATTCACCGCGACGGCCGATGCTGACGCTCTGGAGGATGGTGACCTCGTCGCCGATCACCACATTCGCACCAATCACGATGCCGGTGGCGTGGTCGAGATAGACGGACGATCCAATGGATGCGGCCGGATGAATGCTGATCTGCAGCAGGTTGGACGCCTCGTTCTGAAACAGCAGCGCCGCGTCGCGATGGTCATGACGCCAGAGCCAGTTCGAGACGCGCCAGGCTTGCAGCGCGACATAGCCCTTGTAGTGCAGCAGCGGCGGCAGCAGGTCGGTGATGGCGGGATCGCGCAATGCGATGGCCTGCAAATCCCGGCTGGCGGTTTCGATCAGGTCTGGCTCGCCTTGAAAGGCGTCGCGGGAATAGGACGTGAAGCGCGTGCGCCCGGTGGTGCCGCTGCCGAGCCGCTGCCCGATCAAATCGGCCAAAGCGGCGGCAAAATCATCGTGAGCGAGAATGGCACTCGCAAGGGCCTTGCCGAACACGGGGTCTGCATCAGCCGCGCGCTGCGCCTCGCTGCGGACCTGTTGCCAGAGGCCGTCGCTCGCCGTGATCGCAGCTTCCGCCATTGTCGCCTCCGGTCCGCCCACTCTTGTGAAGGCGAATATAGGCGGTCCGGGTCGGGGCGCCAGTCACGCCGCCGGGACGCGCTTGCTTTCGCCCTCAAGACCGGGCCGGGCCCGCTTGCGCAGGCTGAGCGCGTAGAGCCAGCCGCCCGCCGCAATGAGCACCGGCAGGACGAACAGCGCGAAATCGCGGAGCAGGATCATGGGGCGATACTCCCCTTTGCAAAAGAGACCGCGCGGCCAAGTGCGAACGAGGCGAACCAATAGAGATAAAGGCTGAGAAAGAACCGCCAGGATTCGCCGAGCTGCCACTGCGGATAGAGCTGGACTTCCGTCGGCCATCCATTGAGGAACGCGATCGCCACCGGCACGGTGTTTCCGAACCGGTCGAACAGCGCCGAGGCGCGCTCGAGGAGCGCGATGCCATGGCTGATCTCTTTGCGTCCGGCGTTGGTCATGGTCGTACCCGTCAGCGCGCGGGAGATGCGGCGTCAGGGCTTGGTCGGGCGTGGTGCGGATCGGGTTCTACCGGTCCTGCACATGTACGTGATCAACGCCGCAGAACGCACGCCCGCCGGCGCAGAGGCGAAAATGGCAATCGGGATCGGACGCGCAGCTGCCATAGACCAAGCCGATGTAGCCCAGCACCGCCAGGGCGGTCACGGCAAGCAGCAGGCGGGTGTAGAGGTCCATGATGCGCGTCGTCCAGCAGCGCGGCGGATTAAGGTGGCACGCGCAAGTCTTGGTGTCGGTTCGCCGGCAGTTGGTTCTGGTCCCCCAAAAACCAAACCGCCCGCCTGCGGGTTGCGCAGGCGGGCGGCTCGGGGCCATCAGGACTTTGGGGGCATGCGCCTGAAGGCTTTGAGAGGCAGACCCCGGATCAGCCGTTTTAGATCAGCCTTTTTAGATCAGCCTTGCGGCTGGTCGGTCGGCGGCGGGGTCGGGCGCGTCTTGTGCTGCGCCATGAACTGGTCGAACTCTTCCTTGTCCTTGGCGTGACGCAGACGGTCGAGGAAGTTCCTGAACTCGACCTGCTCTTCCTCAAGCCGCTGCAGCGTCTCGGTGCGGTATTCGTCGAAGGCACGGTTGCCGCTCGAGGGCGGGCCGAAGCCGAAGCCGAAACCACGGCGCTCCATGCGGCCGCGCATGCGGTCCATCTTGTACTGCATCCGCTCCATCTTGTTCTGCCAGCGATCCTGGTGGCTCCAGCAACCCATTTTTCTGCTCCCGAGTGTGAAAAAGAGAAGGGCGAGTCCGATCGGCCACCAGATGATGAAGCCGAGGATGGTCACGGCGATCCAGCCGGGATGCCAGGGCGTATCGAGCATGTGGGGGCGCTCATAGCGTTCGTCAGAGGAACCGCGCCATCGATTGACATCAGCGGTGTAGGCCATTTCCATCTCCATCACGGCACCAGCGCCGTTGTGAATGTAAATAACATTTACATAGCTAGACCATCCCGCGATTTTGTCAAGCCGGCCGCCTGACAGGGTCGCCGAATTATTTGCGCAATTTTATTTCGGCTTGCCCCAGGGGCCGCCGGGCGGCAGGCCTGAACCGGAGGATGCCTCCGGTGGCACCGGCGGCGGCTCGGCGCTTCGTGCCGGCGGACGGCGGTCGGTCGGGAAGCCGAGGCCGCGCAGATAGATCAGCACCTCGGCTTCGAGCAGGTCATCCGGCGACATCGGCAGTTTTCGCCGCGCGGCGTCGCCGCGTGAGAACAGCGAGGCCACGCCGTGGGCCATCGACCAGATGTGCAGCGCCATCATCATCGCCGGTGGCCGCGGCGTGCCGGGCGGTGCCAGCGCCGCAAGCCGTTCGGCGGCGGCGCGAATGATGTTGAAGGCGCGTTCACTGGCGGCCTGCAGGGCCGGATTTGAATCGACCGGCACGCCTGATTCGAACATCGCGTTGTAGAAGGCAGGCTCCTCGCGGGCAAAGGCGAGATAGGCCTTGCCGACGCGTTCGAACGCCGTGACCGTATCCGGGCGCCCGTCGTCCCAGGCCGCGGTCAGGCGCTGCTCGAACTGCTCGAAGCCGCGCTGCGCGATCGAGGACAGCAACTCCTCGCGGTCGCGGAAATGCCGGTAAGGCGCCGCCGCGCTGACGCCGGCCATGCGCGCGGCATCGGCAAAGGTGAAGCCGGCCGCGCCCTTCTCGGCGATCAGCCCGAGGGCAGCCTGCAACAGGGCTTCCTTCAGATTGCCGTGGTGATAGCCGCGCTCGGTGCGGCCCTGGTCCTTACGCCAGCTCATGTGAACAGCTTTTACATGAGCCGGGCGTGAAGTCACTAGCGCAGGCCGGATTTGATTAACCGGCCAACTCGTCATTCCGGGGGCGGCTCGACCCGGGGCTGCTCGACGAGCCGAACCCGGAATCTCGAGATTTCCGGGCTCGCGTGTGCGCGCCCCCGGAATGACACGGCCTAGCCGCCGGGAATCGGCAGCACCGGCATGATCTCGACGCGTTCGCCGGGGAAGATCGCGAAGTGCGGGTGGTTCTCGAACATCTTGGCTGCGGCCTCATGGGACGCGGCGCGGACCACGGTGAAGGCGCCCATCTCGTTGGCGATGTCGGCGACGCCCTTGCCGTCGACCTTCTTGGTCTTGCCGAGAGGGCCGCCCATGGCCTGGATCGCGCCTTGATGCTTCTCGACCCAGCCTTTCCAGGCCGCCATGCCCTCCTGCTCCTTCGCCTTCCGCGCGGTCTCGGACATCGCGTTCCATGCGGCCCATTGCGGGCTGGTCTTGCTGCCGAGGAAAACGGCGAGATAGGTATCGGTGCTCATTGGTTCTCTCCTTTGTTGATGGATGATGGATTGACGAGCCGCGAGTTGATCCGCGGCCGTCTCGGCTACGTCTTCAGATCGTCGAAACCGGCGGCGGCTGCCTGCACCTCCGGCGGAAAGTCGGCCATCTCCTGCACCTGCCGGATCTCGATGACTTCATTGGCGGAAGCCGGGCACTTCTTCGCCCAGGCGATCGCCTCCTCGCGCGAGGCAACCTCGATCATCCAGTAGCCGCCAAGGACTTCCTTGGCTTCGGCGAAGGGGCCGTCGGTCACGATGGGCTCGCCGGTCGCGAACGAGACGCGCGCGCCCATCGACGGCGGGTGCAGGCCGTCGAGCGTGATCAGCACGCCGGCATCCTTCAGCGCCTCGTTGTAGCGCATCATCGCGGCGACGCGTTCGGGATCGAGTTGCACGTCCGGCGGCGCGGTCTCGTAGCCGAGCGGAATCATCAGCATCATGAATCGCATGAGCAGTCCTTGTTTGCTTTGTCGTTTCGGGTTTGCGCGGCGCGGCGCCACCCCCGGAAGGACGGGAGCGGCGGCCGGGCCGCCCACCCTTACCTCTAAGACGAACCAACCTTTACGGAACCGACAGGGTGATGAAAATTATTCCGGAGGTCATTGCGCCGGCCGCTAGCGCGGCTGCGGCAGGAAACGCCCATCCTTCCGGGCCGCGCCGAAATAGACGTCGATGCGGCGGACCTTGCCACCGGAAAAGGCGAAGAACTCCGTGTTGCGAAGGCTTCTGCCATCTGTCCCCAGACAGAGATAGGTGACGAAGGCCTCGTCGCCCCGGACGAAAACCCGCTCGATGTCGTGTCGCGCGATCCAGCCGGTGTCCCGCCAGCAGCGCTCGAAATAGGCCGCCTTGTCGAGGTCGTCGTCGAACGGACTGGTGAAGCGGAAATCGTCGGCCAGTGCGTCGGCGACCCGTTGCCGGTCATTGCCGAGATAGGCTGCGAAGAGGTCTCGAATCAGGCGCTCGCGGTCGTCAGGCATTGATGGTCTCCGCAGAGAAGATCCTCTTGAAGACGATGCACGAACGCGTGCCCCGACATTGCTTGCCGAATTTCAACAGAGACGATGCGAAAATATCGCGAGGCGGGTCCGTACGAGTACGGACCGACTATGTCCACCGCCGTGCATATAGGACGAGAATCTTCGAAAGCAGAACAACATGGCCAGCGCACGCGGAACGACGGAGACCGCGCAGCTTGCTGCAAGGGTTTACAGTTGATCAACGCGTGCATGCAACTTTTTCGAGAAGGCCAATTGCAGCTGGGCCGACGCATAGTTGAACCATTCCGGGGACCTTCAAGTGTTCAATTTCAACAGCAAGGCCAGGATCCAGCACGCGCTCGCGGAAGTCGACGCCCTCGATCGCTCGCAGGCCGTCATCGAATTCGATCTCGACGGCACCATCCTCGATGCCAACGAGAACCTTCTGAAAATGAGCGGCTATTCGCTCGCCGAGATCAAGGGCAAGCATCACAGCATCTTCGTCAGCCCGACTGAGCGCGAGAGCGCCCGCTACCGCGACTTCTGGGCCAGCCTGAACCGCGGCGAATTCCAGACCACGCAATACAAGCGCTTCGGCAAGAACGGCAAGGAAGTCTGGGTTCATGCCTCCTACGCCCCGTTGCTGGACAAGAACGGCAAGGTGGTCAGCTTCATCAAGTTCGCCACCGACATCACGGCGTACAAGATCAAGACCATGGAAGACTCCGGCAAGATCGCCGCGATCAACCGCGCGCAGGCCGTGATCGAGTTCAACATGGACGGCACCATCGTCACCGCCAACGAGAACTTCCTGGGCGCGATGGGCTATTCGCTCGACGAGATCAGGGGCAAGCATCACAGCATGTTCGTGACGCCCGAGGACCGCGCGAGTTCGGCCTATGCCGCATTCTGGGCCAGGCTCAACCGCGGCGAGTTCGAGGCGGCCGAGTACAAGCGACTCGGCAAGGGGGCTAAGGAGATCTGGATTCTCGCGACCTACAACCCGATCCTCGACGAGACCGGCAAACCGTTCAAGGTGGTGAAGTTCGCAACCGACATCACCGCGCAGAAGATGAAGGCCGCCGACAATGACGGCCAGCTCGCCGCGATCCAGAAGTCGCAGGCGGTGATCGAGTTCAACATGGACGGCACGATCCGCACCGCCAACGAGAATTTTCTCAAGGCGGTGGGCTATTCGCTGGCCGAGATCAAGGGCCGGCACCATTCCATGTTCGTCGAGCCGAACGAGAAGAATTCGGCGGCCTACCGCCAGTTCTGGGAGACGCTCAACCGCGGCGAATACCAGGCCGCCGAATACAAGCGGATCGCCAAGGGCGGCCGCGAGATCTGGATCCAGGCGTCCTACAATCCGATTCTGGATCTCAACGGAAAACCCTACAAGGTGGTCAAATACGCCACCGACATCACCGCGCAGGCGATCGGCCGCAAGAAGGCCGACAACGCGCGCGGGCTGATCGAGGCGGTCGCGGCCGGCAGCGAGCAGATGAGCGCCTCGATCCGCGAGATCTCCGAGACCATGGCGAAATCGCGCGAGACCTCCAAGGTCGCGACCACCAGGGTCGAGTCCGCGGACGGCCAGGCTCAGAAGTTGACTGCAGCGGCCCAGGCCATGAGCGGCATCGTCGAGATGATTTCGGGCATCACCAGTCAGATCAACCTGCTTGCGCTCAACGCCACGATCGAATCGGCACGGGCGGGCGAAGCGGGCCGCGGCTTTGCCGTGGTCGCCTCCGAGGTGAAGAACCTCGCCAGCCAGGCCAAGCAGGCCACCGACACGATTACCTCCGAAATCGACGCGCTGAACACCATCTCGGGCGACGTTGCGAGCTCGCTTACCGCGATCAAGGCCGCGATCGCCGGCGTCAACGAGTTCATCGCCTCCACCGCGGCTGCGGTCGAGGAGCAGAGCATCGTGACCTCCGACATGTCGTCGAACATGCAGCGCGCATCGGCGGAGCTGGCGTAAGCTCTCGCTTTATCACTATCCCCGTCATCCTTCGAGGCCCGCTGAAGAAGCGGCCACCCTGGGGTGACGGTGAGAGAGACCGGCGCCCTTACCCTACCGCTCCCAGCGTCGCGTCGCTTCACTCGCCCCTTCCGGCAGCATCTCGAAGACCGGCGAGGCCAACACCGCATGCACATGCAGCATGGCCGCTCCCGAATTGCGAAAACCGTGCTTGCGGCCTGCGGGAACCAGCAGCGCCTGTCCGGCCGTCATCGTGATACGCCGGGCTTCGACCCACATCTCCGCCTCGCCCGCCCGCACGGTGAGCACCTCCTCGACCGTGTGGCTGTGCGTCGGCGCACCGGCGCCGGGATCGACCCATTGCTCGAAGATGCAGAGCGCGGTCGCGCCGTTGCGCGCGGATGTGACCATGCGGGTCTTCACACCTGGCCGCCATTCCTCGAGCGGGATCGTGCTGGGATCGATGAGCATGGCCTGGAGCCCTTCTTGCCGGGACGAAAGCGAAGTAAAAGGAGCCGGCGCTCGTGCGCGCCCCTTTCGAACACAGGACAGATTAGCAAATGCCGCAGGCCCCACAAAACGTCGCCCTCGTCACCGGAGCCGCGCGAGGCATCGGGCTGGCGACGGCCAAGAAATTCCTGGCCGAAGGGTGGCGCGTCGCGCTGCTCGATATCGAGGGGGAGCTGCAGGCAGGCGCGACGGTGGCCCTGAAGAATCCCGATAACACGCTGGCAATCACCTGCGACGTGTCCGACGCAGCCGCCGTAGGAGCTGCAATGGCGGCGGTCATGAGCCGCTTCGGTCGGCTCGATGCTCTCGTCAACAACGCCGGCGTCGCCGTGTTCGCGCCAGTGCTGGAGACCAGCGACGCCGACTGGAACAGGATCATGGCGGTCAATCTCACCGGCCCGTTCCTGTGCACCAAGGCGGCCGCGCCGCTGATGCGCGAGCAAGGCGGCGGCGCCATCGTCAACGTCACCTCGATCTCGGCGGTGCGCGCCTCGACCCTGCGTTCGGCCTATGGCACCAGCAAGGCGGGCCTTGCGCACCTGACCAAGCAGCTCGCGGTCGAGCTCGCCTCGCTCAACATCCGCGTCAACGCAGTCGCGCCGGGGCCGGTCGACACCGCGATGGCGAAGCAGGTGCACAGCAGGGAGATCCGCGCCGACTATCACGACGCCATTCCGCTCAACCGCTACGGCCTGGAGGAGGAACTCGCCGAAGCGATCTATTTCCTGTGCTCGGAACGATCGAGCTACATCACCGGCCAAATTTTGGCCGTCGATGGCGGCTTCGATGCGGCTGGCATCGGCCTGCCGACGCTGCGCGGCGAACGGCGGAACGGGTGAACGTCGTAGGGTGGGCAAAGGCGCGCAAGCGCCGCGGCCGCCTTCCCTCCAGATTTGCGATGCCATTGGTGGGCACGCTACGCTTTGCCCACCCTACGGGATCGAGTTAGTGGAGTGCTCCATGCGATGCATGTTCTTTGTGGGTGCCTGGATGCTCGCATCTGCGCTCTTTACCACTACCCCCGCCATGGCCGAAATCCGCATCATCCAGTCGCCGGGCGGAGAGGTCGGGCCGTTCCTCGACCTGTTCGAGCAGGTGCGCGAGAGCGGCGAGCGCGTGGTGATCGACGGTCCGTGCCTGTCCGCCTGCACGCTGGTGCTCAGCATCGTGCCGGGCGAGCGCATCTGCGTCACCAAGCGCGCGGTACTCGGCTTCCACGCGGCGCGTTCGGTCGACCGGCGCGGGCGCTTTTATGCCGAGCCCGAAGCCTCCGACGCGGTGCTGCAGGCCTATCCCGGCCCGGTGCGCGACTGGATCAGCCGGCACGGTGGCCTCTCGTCCAGATTGCTTTTGCTGAAGGGCCGCGACCTTGCGGCGATTTATCCGCGCTGCCGCTGAGCAACAGGCGGCCGCCAGCGATGCGACCGGGTTGCATCCGCCGCTGTCCGGCGATTAGGCAGTTTTGCAAAATTCGGACGATCCGGACACGAAATCCGCTCAACCGCTTGGCAATGCCTGCCCAATTTACGCGGTTTGCGGCTCTTCCCGACCGTCTATGATGGTCCCGTCCAGATTGAGGCCGCTCGGGTCACGATGGCTGCAGGGCCGTCATAATCTCAGCAATGGTCACAGACTAGGATGGTTCCGCCTTTTCAAGATTACACATTTTCAAACCGGTCGCAGGCCGTGCAGCCCATCGATTTTCACTACCGCCTGTCGGACCAGGGACGCATTGTCCTCGGCCAGTTGAGCTCCGAGGAAACCGTCGAATTCGAATTGCTGTCGCGGCGCCACCGCGAGGGTCTGATGGACCTGCCGTCCGAGCTGCGGCTGCTCGAGCTCTATGTGAAATATATCGGCTCGGGCGCAGAGGCTGCGCTCGCGCCGTCGGAGCTCGCATGGCAGACGAGCGAGCCGCTCCAGCGGCGGAGACCGCCGCGTGCGCGAACGGCGCGGCCGCGCAACTACATCCTCTCGATGATCGTGATCGCGAGCGTCAGCTTCACGCTCATCGCGTTGCTGGTGAGCTAGCAGGCAAGCGCGACGGCGAAATTGCGCCGGTCACGCATTTCGTCGGGCCTAGTAGAGCCTCTGGATGGTCTGCGCCAATTCCAAGGTCGCGCAGATGAGCATACCCCAAAGTGCAAAATTGATTTGTAGCGCCGCTGCCATCGGTCGCTCCCTTCCCAAGTTACGCCCACCCCAGTTTGTAGAATTTATGAAGAAATTATTAGCGATTCTGTCGTGGAGTTTACAGCCTAATATTTCGCCAGTTGTTGTGCGATGCGATCCGCATCATTTCACGAAGCGGCCTCACTGCTCTCGCAATGTGATGCGAGAGCACGATTCCATATTGGGCCATGGCGGCCACGTCGTTTCCCTTAGGTTCCATTTAACCGGCGCGACGCAAGGCTCCGCATGCGGAGTTTGCGTGTCGCGTACCGCACCAAGGGTCCGGCATGCTGCGTCACGGCTTCGTCTTGCTCACTTTTTGCGCAGCGCTCCTCGGATGCGCGGCGGCGGCGGCGCAGGAGCGCCGACCGATCGCATGGGACGGCCTCGGCCGGGATCCGAACCAAGCCCCTCACCGCTCCTCTGTCACAAAGCGGCGCGCCGCGAACCCGGCGCCTGCGCAGGACAATCCCAATCAGGAGCGGGAAAGAGTGCTCGGCACCTTGCGCCCGTTCTCCGAGGCGTGGTGGGTGGTCCATGACGAAATCGAGGCGGAGAACGACAGGCAGCTTGGCACGAAACTCGTGATCTGCCCTCGCTGCGTTGAATCGCCGCCGCCAAGCGATGACGCGACCGGATCGCTCCGGTGAGCGAGCACGCGGCGATCAGCCGTGTGACATGACGACGGCATGAATGACCCACTCCCGTAACAACGGGAGTGGGATCGTGGCTTGGCGTGTCAGGCCGACGCGCCCGTCACATGCCCTCGGCCGGGCAGTTCACCATCCAGGGAATGCCGAACTTGTCGACGCACATGCCAAAGCCCTTGGCCCAGAACGTCTTGCTGAAGGGCATGGTGACGGTGCCGCCGTCGGCGAGCGCGTTGAACTTGCGCTCGCCATCCGCGGGGTCCGTGACCGTGAGCGAGACCGAAAAGCCCTGGGCTTTCTGAAAATGCTCGGGTGGCGCGTCGGAGGCCATCAGCACGCTGCCGTCGGGCAGCGACATCCGCGCATGCATGATCATCTTCTCGCGGCCGGGCGCGGCGGGCATGTCCGGCGGCGCTTCCGATGAGCGCATCATGGCGTCGATCTTGCCGCCCAAAACCTTGGCGTAGAAGTTGAACGCCGCTTCGCAGGTGTCCTGATAGAACAGATAGGCATTGATCATCGTTTCTCTCCTCTTCGTTTTCTTGTCGGTTCCTTGGCGATTTCCTGGCTGCTCCTTGGCTGCTCCTTGGGGCAGCTAGCCTCGTTACTTCTCGGTGAGCTTCTTCAAGCTGGCGAGGCCGGCCTCGAAGTCCTTGCCGATCATGTTGTCCATGTTGATGAACACCTGCATCACCTTGGACATGAACGGCGCCGGACCGTACATCGCCCATGTGACCAATGTGGCATCGCCTTGCGGCACAAAGGTGAACTCGGCGGTGTTGTGGCCTTCGAACGGGCGCTCGAAATCGAGCTTGATCCGAAGCTTCGACGGCGTGCTCGCCTCGAGGATCTCCATATGCCCGGCGCCGACATTATTGTTGCCGTCCCAGGCATAGGTCGCGCCCTTGCCTGACGCGGTTCTGCCGAAGGTCCGCTTCATGCCGGGGTCGCGATCCTCATAGGGCGACCAGCTCATCCAGAAATGGAAATCGGCAACGTGCGGATAAATCGCATCGGCCGGCGCCTTCACGGCGAGCGAGCGCTCGACACGGAATGTGTCGGGTTTTGTCAATGCGAAGACGAGGACCGCGGCTATGCCGACGGCGAGGACGACGGCGATGATGGCAATGGCTTTCAGCATGAGTGGCTCCCTGGATATGGAATTAAGACGAAGGGGAACGGCGGGAGCCGACAATTGGCGGGACGAAATTTTTGGCCGTCACTTTGCCTTTGCGCCCTGCCTGGCGCCGCCATTGGCGCCCTTCGGCTGGCTGTCCCGGATCAGGCGATCAATATGCATGCGGATATGGGCGGCTTCCGCCGAAGTATTGGCGAGTGCGATGGCGTGGTCGAAGGCGATGCGGGCTTCGTCGTTACGGCCGAGCTGCATCAGGAAGGCACCGCGCACGCCGTGGAAATGAAAGTAGTTGGTGAGTTTCGGCGCCAGCGGCTCGATCAGCTCGAGCGCCGCTTGCGGTCCGCGCACCTTGGAGACTGCAACCGCGCGGTTGAGCGTCACCACCGGCGAAGGCTGCATCACTTCGAGCGCGCCGTAGAGCAGGTCGATCTGCGTCCAGTCGGTTTCCTCGGGCGTCGACGCGCGCGCATGCAGCGCGGCGATCGCGGCCTGGACCTGATAGGGGCCGCTGCGGCGATGGCGCATCGCCTTGTCGATCAGCGCGAGGCCTTCCGCGATCATGTTGCCGTTCCATAGCGTACGATCCTGGTCGTCGAGCAGGATCACCGCGCCGTCCGCAGCAAAGCGCGCGGCGCTGCGCGCATGCTGCAGCAGCAGCAGCGCCGCGAGCCCCATGATCTCCGGCTCGCTCTGGAACAGCCGCAGCAGCAACCGCGCCAGCCGGATCGCTTCCTCGCACAGCGGCTTTCGGATCTCCACAGTGTCGCCGCTGGCCGAATAGCCTTCGTTGAAGATCAGGTAGATCATTGCGGCAACGCCGGCGAGCCGCTCGGAGCGTTCGACCGCGCCAGGCGTTTCGAACGGCGCCCCGGCCTCGGCGACCTTCGCCTTGGCACGGGTGATGCGCTGCTCCATCGCCGCTTCCGAGACCAGGAAGGCGCGCGCGATCTGCTTCACGGTGAGGCCGGAGACGATGCGCAGCGCCAGCGCGATCTGCTGGGTCGCCGGCAGCTGCGGATGGCAGCAGATGAACATCAGCCGCAGGATGTCGTCGCGGTAGTGCGAGCCGTCGAGCCGCTCGGCGAGCGCACCCTCGGCGTCGTCGAGATCGGAGATGGCCTGGTCGTCCTCGGGCAGCGGCTGCTGTTTGCGGGCGCGACGGACCTCGTCGATGGCGACGTTGCGGCCGACCATGATCAGCCAGGCCGCGGGATCGCGCGGCGGCCCGTTCTGCGGCCAGGTCTTGAGCGCGCGCAGGCAGGCGTTCTGGAAGGCCTCTTCGGCGGTGTCGAGATCGCGGAAATAGCGCAGCAGCGCGCCGACCGCCTGGGGACGCGCCGAGGTCAGCGCGGTCTCGATCCAGGCGGTGTCGGCCTCGCTCACGTCGAAATTCCTCCGGGCCGGAATACGCCGACGGGGCGCACCTCATAGGCGCCGCCGGGATTGGCCGCGCCGAGGTCGCGCGCGACGTCGAGGGCTTCGTCGAGGTTCTTGCAATCCACGATGTAGAAGCCGAGCAATTGCTCCTTGGTCTCGGCATAGGGGCCGTCGAGCACCAGCGGCGGGTCTTCCTTGCGCAGCGTCGCCGCCGCCGTGGTCGGCAACAGCCGCGCCACCGGACCGAGCCGGCCCTGCTGTGTGAGCTTGTCCTGCACCACGGCGAGCTTCTTCATCACGGCTTCGTCCTGGTCCTTGCTCCAGGAGCCGACGAAGTCCTCGTCGTGATAGCAGAGGATCGCATAAAGCATGGGCAGCACCTTCCTGACGCTTGTTTTTAAGACGATCCAATATGCCCCGCCCCGACAGGGCTGCGGAAAAAATTTGCGAGAAAAATCCGTCGGATCGTGCCAAGGAGAGTTTTCAAAGCGGAACCGACGAGGCACTTCGAATGAGCATGGGCACACTGGCCGTCCTGATCAACAGCACGCAGCAGAATTGGCTGCCGGAGCGCTGGAAGGCCCGGTTCGACGCGGTCTGCGGCGGCCGCCGCGTGGTGCTGCTGCCGGACGCCGGGCTCGATCCGGCCGAGGTGCACTATGCTGCGGTGTGGAAGCCGGTGCCGGGCGACCTCGGCTCTTTCCCCAATCTGCGTGCGATCTTCAATCTGGGCGCCGGCGTCGACGCGCTGATGGCCGACAAGAGCCTGCCCGACGTGCCGCTGGTGCGCGTCGCCGTGCCTGATCTCACCAATCGCATGACCGAGTATGTCGTGCTGCACGTGCTGATGCACCACCGCCAGGAGCTGTACTTGCGGGACTCGCAGCGCGCAAAGCGCTGGGAGCCGCAATATCAGTGGCCGGCGAGCGCCGTCACCGTCGGCGTGATGGGGCTTGGCACGCTGGGTGCCGATGCCGCCGACGTGCTGCGCCGGCTCGGCTTCCGCGTTGCCGGCTGGAGCCGCAGCCCACGCACGATCGAGGGCGTCGAATGCTTCCATGGCGCCGCGCAGATCGACGCGTTCCTGCGCAAGACCGACATCCTGGTCTGCCTGTTGCCGCTGACGCCTGATACGCACGGCATCCTCAACCGCGACGTCTTCACCAAGCTCAACCGCAGCAGCCCGCTCGGCGCGCCCGTTCTGATCAATGCGGGTCGCGGCGGCTTGCAGAACGAGGCCGATATCCTGGCCTGCCTCGACGACGGCACGCTTGGCGCGGCCTCGCTCGACGTTTTCGTGCAGGAGCCGCAGCCTGCTGACAGCCGGTTCTGGACCCACCCCAAGGTGCTGCTGACCCCGCACAACGCGGCCGACACCGACGCCGATGCAATCTCGGCCTATGTCGCCGAGCAAATCGCAAAGTTCGAGGCCGGCGGTGCGCTGGAGAACGTGGTGGACCGGGCACGGGGATATTAGACGCTTCGGCAGGCTGAGAGAGGCACGCACGCGCCCCACCCTCGCTGTCGTCCCCGCATACGCGGGGACCCACACCGCGTGATTTATCGTTGCGGATGGTCGCAGTACCGAACGACCAGCCTTCGCCAAATGCCTCCCTGGGGTTATGGGTCCCGGGCTCGCGCTACGCACGCCCCGGGACGACAGCCTAACTTTTAGCGCCCACCATCACGTCAATCGCACCCTTCACGATCGCCTCGAGCTCCTTGCGCGACACGCGGGCGCGGGAGCGGATGGCGATCGAATGCACGGTTGCGGAGGCGAGCTGCGCCAGCACGACCGGGTCGGCGCTCTCCGGCAGTTCGCCCTTCTCCTTGGCGCGGCGGAAGCAACTAGCAAAGGCCTTGTCGAGCTCGGTCAGCCCATCCAGCACCATGGCACGGATCTCGGGATCGCCGACAGCTTCGGACGCCGCGGTCACCACCGTGAAGCAGCCGCGCGGGCCGGTCTCGCCGGAGAGATAGATGTTCAGCGCGGACGCGAAGATGCGCTCGAGCCGCTGGCGCACCGGCATCTCCTGGCGAAAGATCTCCACCATCGAGGCGCGCGCGTCCTCGCGGTAGCGCTGGTAGCTCTTGATGTAGAGCTCGCGCTTGTCGCCGAAGGCGCCGTAGAGGCTCGGCCGGTTCATGCCGGTCGCTTCGCTGAGATCGTCCAGCGACGTCGCCGCAAAACCCTGCCGGCGGAACAGGTCGAGCGCCTTGCCGAGCGCGACGTCGGGCTCGTAGGCGCGCGGACGGCCACGCCGCTTCGGTTCATTGGCGGCAGCTGGCGGTTTCGATTTTTGTACCATTTCGCAAATTAATCCTTGACCGCCGCCATATTATACAAGATGGTACAAAAATCAATCTGGCCAGGTTGAGCGACACCCAAAGAGGAATTGCCCAAGGAGGCCCAAGATGGATCTTTATTTCTCGCCGCTCGCCTGTTCGATGGCGACCCGCGTCGCGCTGTATGAAGCCGGCGCCGAAGCGAATTATCTCGAAGTCGATCCGCCGACCAAGACAGTGCTGAACGACGGCACCGATTTCCGCACCGTCAACCCGATCGGCCTGGTGCCGACGCTGCGCACCGACGAGGGCGTGGTGCTGACCGAGAACGCCGCGATCCTGCAATATGTCGCGGATCGGTTCCCGCAATCCGGCCTCGGTGCGGCCCAGGGCATCGATCGCACCCGGCTGCATCAATGGCTCTGCTTTATCGGCACCGAGCTGCACAAGGGCCTGTTCATCCCCCTGCTCGACCGCAAGGCGCCGCAGGAAACCAAGGCCTATGCGCTGGAGAAGAACCTGTCGCGGCTCGACTATCTCGACAACTACCTGAAGGGGCGCGACTTCCTGCTCGACCATTTCAGCGTGGCCGACGCCTATCTCGTCACGGTCATCAACTGGACCATGGCGACCCCGCCGATCGAGCTCGCCAAATGGCCGAACGTGAAGGCGTATCACGACCGCCTGCGCCAGCGGCCGTCGGTCGCGAAGGCGATCGCCGAAGAGTTCGAGCTGTACAAGGCCGAACAGGCGCGGAAGAAGGCGGCGGCTTAAGGCCAAAGCGATATCTTCGCAAAGCGACGTCGTCCTGGCCAAACCGGGACGGCGTCGTTCTTTCGGCAATCGGCTACCTCGGCGCTTGCAGCACGATCCCATAGCGACCGTAGATCCGATCGATCGTACCGTCGTTGCGCAGCCGTTCCAGCGCTCCGTCGATCGCCTCGCGCAACGCATCATCCGGGCGGACCATGCCGACGGCGACATTCCAGTTGAGATCGGCCACGCCCTCGTCGCGATCCAGGATCCGGAGTGCCTTGTCAGGATGCGTCAGATTGAAATAGCCCGCCGCGGTGGGCGTGACCGCAGCCGCATCGATCTCCTTGTTTGATACGGCGTCGAGGCTGTCGGTCTCGAAGCCGAAGATCGATATGGGCACGTGCCGCTGACCGATGATCATGGCGGCGACAGAGCCGACCTGCACCCCCACCTTGGTATGCTCGCCGAGGCTCTTGAACGATGTGAGCGCGCTGGATGACGGCACCGCGAGCGCGACGCCCGTGCGATAGTACGGTTTCGAGATCCTCAAGCGGGTCTCGCCTTGCGCTTCGCGATCGGCGATGACATCCAGAAGAATGTCACAATTGGCGCTGCGCATTTGGTACTGCGTGATGATCCAGTCGAGCCGTAGCGAGACACCGAGCTCGCGTGCCAGCACCTGTCCCAACTCGACCTGAAAGCCGGATGGATCGCCGCCCTTGCGCGCAAAAGGAAGTGAGTTGGGATGCGCGCAGAGTCCGAGCGCGCCACTCGCGCGGATCGCCTCCAGGGTTCGCGCCTGCGCCGGTCCGGACAGCCCGATGGCGGCACCGACGATAATCAGGACAATTGCCTTCATGCCGCGTCTCATCTGGATGGATCAGGCCCCGGCGGGTCAGCCCTCGCGCGGCTTCAAGGCGCGGATATATTTGACGATCTGGTCGATCTGCGCGTCACTGAAGCTCTCGCCGAATGCCGGCATCGCACCTTGCTTGCCGATCTTGATACGGTTGTGCAGAAATTCGTCGTCTCGTTGCGAATTCATCAGTTGCGGTCCCCTGCCAGCAGCCCGGCCGCCGTCGGAGTGGCAAAAGCCGCAGGTCCCCGCGAACAACTGCTCGACGTCCAGTGACCCGTTGTCCGGCGCCGGCGTGGCAGATTGAGCTCGAGCCACCACAACGCACAGCAACGAAGCGCCCAGCACCGCCGGAAGCGACTTCAAATGCAGTTTCAACACGTCCGCTCCATTCCTGAATCACGCCCGGCCGCTGCAATCGACCGAGGAGCGGGTTTGCACCCGCTCCTCGGCAGATCGTTTGAGACAGACTATTTCAAGCTGAAGACGACGAGGGCGCCGTCGTCACGCGGCATGCTCTTGTAGACGCCGCCGAAGTTTGGCGCATATTCGTCCGCCAGCATGCCGCCGAAGCCGGCCGCCACGGCGATATATTGCTTGCCGCCGACGGAGTAGCTGACGATACCGCCCTGGTGGCCGGTGCCGTTGTTGTGCTTCCACAACTCGGCCCCGGTTTCGGCATCGTAGGCGTGAAGGATGCCACGGGAGTCGGGTACGAACACAAGATTACCCCCGGTCGACAAAACGCTCCCAAGCGGCGGCTCGGGAAAGCGAACCTCCCATTTCTTCGCGCCCGTTATCGGGTCGCGCGCGTCGAGATGTCCGTAGATCTCGCCGCTCGGAGGTGGCACCATCTTGAAGTCGGCGCCGATGTTGAGCTGGACCTGGGGCGCGGTGACCGGCGTCGTCTTCTGAATATCCAGCGTCATGCACCATTCCTGGCCGATCTTGTAGTAAAGACCGGTCTTCGGGTTGTACGAGCCGGCATTCCAGCTGATGCCGCCGCCAATGAAGGGACACAGCGGTACTTCAGTGACTTTCCCGACAGGGAAATCGCGACGGCCGATCAGCGCGCCCGTCTTGGGATCGATATCCTTGACGAAGTTGATGTTCTCAACCAGCCGCCAGACGTTCTTCACGCCAAGATTACGGTCGTAGACGAAGACGAAGCCGCCCTTGTTCGGATGAACCACGTATTTCTGGCCATCGCGCTCAAGCATCACGAACTCGCCGACGGCGCTGTCGAAGTCCCAGGCGTCGTGAGGCAGTTCCTGATGGTAGGATTTCAGCTTTCCGGTATCGATATCGAGAGCGATGACCGAACTCGTATAGAGATTGTCGCCGGGACGCGCACCTTGCGTCTTGTAATCAGCGCCCGACCAATCGTAGAGCGGCGCCGGGTTCGCGGTGCCCCACAGGACGGAGTTGGTCTCGGAGTCGTAGGTGCCCGGCATCCAGCCGCCGCCACCGCCCGTGCGCCAAGAATCGTTGCCCCAGGTCTTCATGGCCTCGTCGGTGCCCGCGACCGTCAGGAACTCCCACTTCTTCTTGCCGGTGGTGGCATCGACAGCGAAGATCGGGCCACGGCCCGGCCATTCACCCCCCTGCGAGCCGATGATGACGCTTCCCTTCGCGTAAAGCGGCGCGCCA
The DNA here is from genome assembly GCA_003521225.1 of Tuber microsphaerosporum. Classification (NCBI taxonomy): domain Eukaryota; kingdom Fungi; phylum Ascomycota; class Pezizomycetes; order Pezizales; family Tuberaceae; genus Tuber; species Tuber microsphaerosporum. The sequence continues at coordinate 151,787 of QOVD01003118.1, read as the reverse complement.
GTGAAGCCGACCGTGAGCTTCTGCGAGTCGATCAGCCTGGTTTCCCAGAGCACCTTTCCCGACTTCGCATCGAGCCCGAACAGACGACCATCCATCGTACCGACGAAGACCTTGCCTTCACCAAGGGCTACACCGCGGTTGTAGGGCGAGTGGGTCTGTCGGCTGATGAGCGCCTCATCGAGTTCCGGAAAGAACGACCAGATGACCTCGCCGGTCGCGCCGTTCAGCGCAAAGACCCGGCTGTACGAACCCGAATAATAGAGCACGCCGTCGGCCACGAGCGGCATTGACTGCAGGCCGCGCGTCGATCGTCCGGGAATGTGCGTCCAGGCTACGCCCAGATTGCCGATGTTGCTCGCATTGATCTGCGCGAGCGGGCTGTAGTGATGGGATTTGTATGAACCATGATAGGTGAGCCAATCGTTCTGACCGGCGTTCTCGATCCGGGCAGTATCCACGGATTGGGCCAACGCCGCCGACGCCGCAAGTGTCGCGCCGACAACAAGAGGTAGACCAGAATTACACCAACGCTTCTTCATCCGTTCCTCCCGCTTTTGTGTTTTGTTGAACTTGCGTCTCGCAGACGCGGCGAGGGATGTTTGCAGCTCGCTATGTGTCGGTTCTTCTCCTTCGCATATGAGCTGCCAACAGCTCTCGATCTCTCTCGGCGGACATCGCCAAAAGGAGCTACGTTTCCTGGACTGGTTGCTGTTGCACTCCTGCTCGCTCTCACAGAGTACGCCGGATGAGGGAGGGCGCAAAGATGGAATGCGCGAGCGGCGCGAATTTAACGTGCAGCACGAATTCGAAACGTCAGCGGCGCTGACCGTTTCGTCTCGGTCGGAGATCCTCAGGCTTAAGCATCGCAGCGCCCGCGCAGAAGCCCCGTCGCGTGATCATTTGGACCGGGGCGGCGTCAATCTCTTTTGAGCAATTCAAGAACGGCCATCATAACGGAGCGATATACAAAGCCTTGCTCAAAGCGCGACGCCGCGCCATACAAGTGCCGCGATACGCGACCATTGAATACAAGCAATAATTGATCCACTGACCGCCCTCTCCTTCCGCGATTTTGCTCTGAAGACCGAATGGCCCCGCGGCCGGCGGCCTGGGCGCGAAGCAGGGCCAAGCTGGAATAAGAAGAATGCCCGTTTCTTTGCGAATTGTTCGTTCGACGAAACGTGCCGGCCTTGTTGCGCTCGCCGTCACCGCACTCGCGCAAGCCGCGCACGCCGCCGACAAGCCGCCGCTCGCTCCCGATCCGCCGGCGCCGCTCGCCACGACCTCGCGGGTGTCCGCAACCATCGAGTTCGGTCTGCCGGCGCTCGCCAAGGCGATCGAGCAGGATATCCCCAAGCGGCTTGCCACCATCGACGAGCGCGTCAACTGCGTGCACCGCCGCGTACTGATGTTCCGTGTCAACGCCAATTGCGACGTGTTTGGCTTCGTCAATCGCACCAGCGGCGTCTCGCTCTATGGCCGCGGCGACCACGTCTATGGTGCAGTCTCGATCTACGGCGCGGCCGAAGGCCAGGGCGCCAACCGCTTCACCGCGCGCATCCGCGGCCAGACCGAAGCGCGCGCGACCATCGAGGCCGAGGCACGGCCCGCGCTGCGCAAGGACTGGTCGCTCGACCTGAATTTCAGCGACTCCTTCCACTGGAGCGAAGCACCTTATTTGCACGTGCTCGGCCGCGAGTTCGATCTTGCGCCCTACGTCGAGCCGCGCATCCGCACGCAGCTCGCGCGCGTGCGATCACGTGCGCTGGCCGCGGCAAGGAAACTCAATCTGCGCGACAAGGCGGCCGCTGCCTGGACGCATGCGTTCGAACCGATGAAGCTCGCCGACGAACCGCCGGTGTGGCTGCAAGTGACGCCGCAAGCTGCCGCATTCGCCGGCGTGCGGGCCAACGACAAGGTGTTGTCCGGCTCGCTCGAACTCTCCGGCAGCGCCGTGACGTCGATTGGGCAGCAGGGTGCGAGCGTCACCCCGACATCGCTGCCGCCGCTTGGCACCGACGTGACCGCGCCGGGAACGTTCGACGTCATCCTTCCGGTCCGGCTCGGCTATGACGCGATCAGGGACAAGATCAGCCAGGCGATCGCCGCGCTGCCGGCGCAAGACAGCGCGTTGCGCGAGGTTCAGGTCTATCCGTCGGCGGGCAAGCTTGTGATCGGCCTGCGTCTTGCGAAGACGTCGGACAGCGACCCAAATGCAGGCCAATGGAGCTATCTCTCCGGCGCACTGAAGACGGACGATACCAGCAAGAGCGTCGCGCTCGCCGATCTCGATCTCGCCGCGCAGGACGGAGAGGCAAACCCCGGCTTGCAGTCGATCGTCGCGCAATTGAAGCAGGCCGTGAACATTGACTATGGCGTCTCCTACCAGAACCTGCTGATGGCGGCGAACCAGCGGCTGACGCGTCCGCTCAAGGACGGCTTCCGTATGGAAGGCAAGCTCTCCTCGGTGCAGTTCGACAAGGCCTTGCTGCTTGCCGACGGGATCACACTCGCGCTGCGCGCGAGCGGCGAGCTGAAAATCCTGTACGGGATGTGATCGTGCGCTGGAGCGGATCGCAAATGCTTGTCGCCGCCCGCGCTCTGATGGCCGCACTCGTCATGTTCGCCGCCGGCATCGTGGCTGCCCACGCGCAATCGGCATTTTACGACGCACCGGCATCGCTTGCGGACGGACCGCCTGGCAGTCTGGTGCGGCAAGAGCCGATGGATGGCGCGCCGCTCGGCGCATCGGCCTTTCGCGTGCTCTATCGCTCAACCGGATTGAAGGGCGAGCCCATTCTCGTCTCAGGCGTCGTCATCGTGCCACGGGGCCCACCGCCGCTCGGCGGCCGCCCGATCGTGGCCTGGGCGCATCCAACGTCAGGCATTGTGCCGCGCTGCGCGCCGTCGCTCGCGATCTTCCTGTTCCAGCAGATCCAGGGACTGCGCTCGATGGTGGCGCGTGGCTACATCGTCGCGGCGACCGACTATCCCGGGCTCGGCACGCCGGGTCCGCATCCTTATCTCGTCGGCGAGAGCGAGGGCCACGCCGTGCTCGACATCGTGCGCGTCGCGCGCGATCTGCCGGGCGCCGGCGGGACTAAGGATTTTACCTTGTGGGGACACTCGCAGGGCGGACAGGCTGTGCTGTTCGCCGGGCAGCTGGCGCCGACCTATGCGCCCGATCTCCATCTGCTCGGCGTTGCGGCTGCAGCGCCTGCAACCGATCTTGCCACGCTGATGAGCGACGACATCAACTCCGTCGGTGGCAAGAACATCACGGCGATGACGCTATGGTCGTGGCATCGCGTCTACGGCGCCGCGCTCGACGGCGTCCTCGATCCGCGCGCGCTGCCGGTGATCGACCGGCTGGCACGCGAATGCATCGAAGGTCCCTTCGATATCTTCATCCGGCAGCGGACCGAGCGGCCGCTCCAGAAATATTTTCTGACCGTGCCGGATCCGACCAAGCGCGAGCCCTGGCGCTCGCTGCTGGAGAAGAACAGCGCCGGCACGTTGGCCGCCGGCATGCCAGTGTTCCTCGCTCAAGGGACTGTCGACCAGATCATCCGGCCCGCGGTGACGCGCGCCTATATGAGCCGGCTGTGCAAGGCGGGCAGCCCCGTGAAAATGGTCACCCTTCCCAACATCGGACACGGCCGCGCCGCACAAGCGAGCACGATGGCCGCTGTGAACTGGATGACCGACCGCTTTGCCGGGAAGCCGGCGCCGAACGACTGCGGCGGGTAATCGCCGCAGTCGTTGCCGGAGCGTTAGCTACCCATAAACGGCAACAGCGTTGTCAGCCGACACGAGACCGCTCTCAACGTCATCCTTGATCGCTGCACGATCGCGCTCCTTGGGGTCACCGATACCGGCGCCGCCCGGGGTCATCACCAGCAGCCGGTCATCCGGTGGAATGGTCTGAAAGCCCTTGCCGCGCATCTTCTGTCCAGACTTCAGGCCGACATAGCCGGCCTCACCGTTCTGACCGCCGTCGCGGCCGCGCGGCGGATGATCGATGCGATCGAATGCAGCGAGGATGTCGAAGGGCGCATCGATGCCGCTGCCGACCTCGATGATCTGGCCGAGGCCGCCGCGGGTGCGCCCTGCCCCGCCGGAATCCGGGCGAAGCTCCTTGCGCCAGAAGATCAGCGGCGTTTGCGTCTCCGCGATCTCGACCGGCGTGCCGCGCACGCCGCTGGGATAGGCGGTCGCCGACAGCCCGTCCTTCGCAAAGCGCGCGCCGGTACCGCCATTCGAAGTTACCGCCATCGAGAACCCGTAATTGCCGCCGGCACCTGAGCGGGTCTGTCCGCGGACGTTGAGATTCCACAGGCACGAGGTACCTTCCGCGGGTACGCGCTCGGGAATGATCTGGCGCAGGCAGCCGAACACCACGTCCGGCAGCATCTGTCCGACGATATGACGCGACGCCACGGGCGCCGGCTTCGGCGCATTCAGGATCGCGCCCGCGGGAGCAGACACCGTCAGCGGCGAGAGCGAGCCGGCATTGTTCGGGATCTGCGAGGCGACGACGCAGCCAAGGCCGAACACGGTGTAGGCCGTGGTGTAGGACAGGGGCACGTTGATGCCGAATTTCGAGGCGGCAGAGGTGCCGTCGAAATTGACGTGGATGCCCTCATCCGAGATCGTCAGCGTCGCGGCGAGCGTCACCGGCGCATCATAGCCATCGACGACCATGGTGTTGCGCCAGCTTCCCTTCGGCAGCTTTGCGATCTCGGCCAGCACGGCCTCACGCGAGCGATCGCAGATGTAGTCGCCGAGCTCGTCGAGCGTGTCGATCTCGAACTCGGTCATCATCTCGACAAGGCGTTCGCAGCCGACGTCGTTGCAACCGGCCAGGGAATAGGTGTCGCCCTCGGTGTCGATCGGCAGCCGCGTGTTGGTGCGGATCATCGCCATCAGCGTCTCGTTGACGACGCCCTGGTCGATCAGCTTGAGCATGGGGATGTAGAGCCCCTCCATGAACACGTCGGTGGCGTCAGGGCCGAAGCCGATGCCGCCGATGTCCATGAGATGGCTGGTGCAGGAGAACAGCGCGACCGGCTTGCCGTCCTTGAAGCAGGGCGTGGTGACGACGAAATCGTTGAGATGACCCGTGCCCATCCAGGGATCGTTGGTGATGTAGGCGTCGCCTTCCTTCATCGTCTCGATCGGGAAATGCGCAATGAAGTGCTTGACCGATTCCGCCATCGAGTTGACGTGGCCGGGCGTGCCGGTCACCGCCTGCGCCAGCATCCGCCCCCTGAGGTCGAACACGCCGGCGGAGAGGTCGCCGCATTCGCGCACGATCGGGCTGAAGGCGGTGCGGAGCAGCACCTGAGCCTGCTCCTCGACTACGGCGATCAGCCGGTGCCACATGATCTGAAGGTCGATCAGGCTCGCGCCATTTGCCTTGGTCATGATCAGGCCGCCTTTCGTTCCATGACGATGCTGCCGGCACCGTCGATATGGGCGTCAAAACTGTTGGAGACGAAGGTGGATGTTTCGTCCTCGGCGATCACGGCGGGGCCCGCAATGGTCGCGCCCGGTGCCATGTCCTCGCGGCGATAGAGCGGGATCTCGATCACTTCCCCCGCGCGTCCGTCGAAGAATTTGCGGCTGCCCGAGGCCTTGCCGGCGGGCTTGCGCGCAACGGAAGCGACGACGGAAGGATTGTGCGCATCGGTGGTCGCGAGCACCGACCAGCTCAGGACCTCGATCGCGGCGCCCGGGATCGGCCGCTCGAACATCGCCGAATAGTCGGCCTCGAACTTCTGGCGCAGCCCGGCGAGATCAGCCGATGTCAGCCGCCGGTTCGGCAGCTCGACCGAGATCTCGTGGCCCTGGCCGACATAGCGCATGAAGGCTGCACGGCGTTCGCGCACTGGCGCACCGGCCGCGCCCGGCTCCACCAGCGCGCGCGCTTCAGTCACCATCTCCTGGAGCAGCTCCGAGACCCCCTCGGTGTCGAAATCATCGAGGCGGACATGGCGGCTGCGCACCAGCTCATAGGCAATGGGAGCAGCCAGGAAGCCAACGGCCGAGCCGACGCCGGCATTCGAGGGCACGATGACCCGCGAGACGCCGATCTTCTCGGCGACGCGCGCCGCATGCAGCGGCGCGGCACCACCGAAGGCGATCAGCGTGTGCTGGCCGACGATCTCGCCGCGCTCGACCGCGTGCACGCGCGCCGCGCTCGCCATGTTCTCGCAGACGACCTCGTGCACGGCATAGGCCGCGGTTTCCGCCGACAGCCCCAGCGGCTCACCGACGGCGCGCAACAGCGCCGCCTTCGAAAGCTCCGGGTTGAGCTTGATCGTGCCGCCCGCAAAGGCATCAGGATCGATCATACCGAGGGCTACGTCCGCATCCGTTACGGCCGGACGCTGGCCGCCGCGGCCGTAGCAGGCAGGTCCCGGCTCCGACGAGGCGCTCTCGGGGCCGACAGTGACACGCTTCATCGCATCGACATGCGCGATCGAGCCGCCGCCGGCGCCGATCTCGACCATCTCGATCACGGGGATGCGCACCGGCAGGCCGGAGCCCTTCAGGAAGCGCGCCGCGCGATCGACCTCGAACACGCGCGAGGTCTCGGGCTGGTATTTTTCGATCAGGCAGATTTTTGCGGTCGTGCCGCCCATGTCGAAGGACAGCACCTTGCTCTCGCCGAGCCGCGCTGCGATCTGCGCCGCGAAGATCGCGCCGCCGGCGGGACCGGACTCGACGAGGCGCACCGGAAAGCGCCGCGCCGTCTCGATCGAGGTGACGCCGCCGCCGGAGGTGACGAGATAGATCGCGCCGCGGAACTGCTCGACCTGCAAGGCATCCGCCATGCGGGCGAGATAGCCGTCGATCAGGGGTTGCACATAGGCGTTGGCGACCGCAGTGGACGTGCGCTCATATTCGCGGATTTCCGGACACACCGCAGAGGACACGGTCACGGAGATGCCGGGCATCTCCTCGCTGAGGATCGCGGCCGTGCGGCGCTCGTGCTCGGGATTGGCATAGGAGTGCAGGAAGGCGATCGCGACGCTCTCGACGTTCAGCGCGCGCAATTTTGGCGCGAGCGCACGGACTGCCGCCTCGTCCAGCGGGAGGCGAACGGCGCCGTGTGCGTCGATCCGCTCCGGCACGGTGAAGCGGAGCGACCGCGGCGCCAGCGGCCTCGGCTTGTCGATGCTGAGATCGTACTGGTCATAGCGGCTCTCGGTGCCGATATCGAGCACGTCGCGAAAGCCGTCGGTCGCAATCAGCGCGGTCTTGGCGCCGCGGCGCTCGATGATCGCATTGGTCGCGAGCGTCGTGCCGTGAATGAAGACGTCGATGTCGCTCATATGCGCGCGCGCGTCAGTGAGAATGAGGCGCATGCCATCCAGCACCGCCTGCTCGGGCCGCTGCGGCGTCGTCAGCACCTTGCGCGTCTTGCGATCCTGCCCCACGTCCAGCACGATGTCGGTGAACGTGCCACCGATATCAACGGCAAGCCGCACCTCGGCTCCCTCAAGCATTCCAAATTCTCCGTGCTGATCGACAAACTGCGCGAAAACCGCAGCAATTTTCATACCAGCGACGACGCCCGGGGTGAAGCGTCCGAGCCGTTTTGCGTGGCACCTATGCGGTAGAAGGGTGCGGCCCACGCGCTCAGAGCAGGAATGCAAGCGCCGCCTCGCAGCGCTCCTCGACCTTGAGCGTGAGGAGATCGTCGGCGCGGGTGCGTCCGAGATTGACCGCGGCGATCGGGATCTGCCGGTTCGCGGCGGCCTGCACGAAGCGGAAACCGGAATAGACCATCAGCGAGGAGCCGACGATCAGCATGGCGTCGGCCTGCGCCAGATGATCCTGCGCGGTGGCGACCACGTCGCGCGGGACGTTCTCGCCGAAGAACACGACGTCGGGCTTGAGGATGCCGCCGCAGGCTTCGCAGGCGGGCACCTTGAACGACGAAAAATCCGCATGCTCGAGATCGGCGTCACCATCAGGCGCATCCGCGGCGTCGAGCGTCAGCCATTCCGCATTGGCACGGCCGAGCCTGTCCTGGAATTCGTTGCGCGGGGTCTTCGCCCCGCAGCCCATGCAGCGGACCAGATCGAGCCGGCCATGCAAATCGATCACCTGCCGGTGACCGGCGGACTGATGCAGCCGGTCGACGTTCTGGGTCAGCAGCATCTCGCAGCGTCCGCTCGCCTCGAGCCGGGCGAGCGCGTGATGCGCATCATTCGGCCTCGCCTGGCCGAACCGCCGCCAGCCGATCAGGCTGCGCGCCCAATAGCGCTGACGCGTAGGCTCTTCCGACATGAAGGCCTGGAAATTGACCGGCTGGGTCCGCTTCCAATTGCCGTGGCTGTCGCGGTAATCGGGAATGCCCGAATTGGTGCTGCAGCCGGCCCCGGTCAGCACGAACAGACGTTCGTGCCGGCCGACGAAATCTTCGAGCGAACGGTTTGCCTGTGGAGGGTTTGCCATGGCGCAGATGTAGTCTGCGCCATGTCGTTTTGCCAGATGTCCGCCGCCGCAACGTGACCAGCAGCCCGCAGTCGAAGCTGGTCAACTCTAGCTGGCCCAGTTCTCGCGAAACTCGGGGAACAGCGTCAGGCCTCCGCAGGCATAGATGGTCTGGCCCGTGATGTAGCTCGCATCATCCGAGGCGAGGAAGGCGAACACCGCGGCGATCTCTTCCGGCGTGCCGACCCGTCCCAGCGGAATGTGGCTGGTGACGACGCCGCGCTTAGCGGGATCACCCGTCCACGCCGCGTTGATCGGCGTGTCGATCGCGCCGGGGCCGACCGAATTGACGCGAATCCCGCGGCCGGCGAATTCCAGCGCCAGCGTGCGCGTCAGATTGGCGATGCCGCCCTTGCTGATCGAATAAGCGAGATAGCCCGGCTTCGGGATGATCTGGTGGACGCTGGAGCAGTTGATGATGCTGCCGCCTCCGCCGCGCGCGACGAAATGGGCGAGCGCCTTCTGCGCGCAGAGCACGGCGCCGTTGAGATTGACGTCGATGATACGGCGGTAGGTGTCGATGTCGAGCGCCTCGCTCGGCGACTCCCGCTGGAAGCCGGCATTGTTGACGAGGCAGTCGAGCCGCTTCCAGCGCGAAAGCACCGTCTCGAACATCGCGGCGACCTCCTGCTCATTGCTGACATCGGCCTTGACGACGACATGATCGAGCTTGCCGTGGCCGCGGTCAGCCGATCCTGTCCTTGCAAGCGCGAGCGTCTCCTCGGCCCTCTCGGGGTGATCGACATAGTTGATGGCGACGGTCGCGCCCTCCTGCGCGAGCCGGATGGCGATGGCGCGGCCGATGCCTTGCGAGGCACCGGTCACCAGCGCGTATTGGCCGACGAGGCGGGAGGAAAACGGGGTCGAGCGATCGGTCTGCGGCATGTGTTCTCTCCGGAATGTCTCATCATCGACGGACGGCGCGTTTTGTTCCATCCTTCCGTGCATCCCTGGGATTCATTCCGCGCGCCGCGCCAGCGGCGAGGTCAGGATCTGATAAAGGATGATGGCGCCAAAAGTCGCCGTGCCGATCCCGCCGATCGTAAACGCGCCGAATTTGAACGTGAGGTCGCCGGCGCCCGCGGTCAGCGCCACGGCGACGGTGATCAGGTTCGCGGGATTGGCGAAGTCGACCTTGTTCTCGACCCAGATCCGTCCGGCCATCGCGGCGATCAATCCGAACAGCACGATCGAGAGGCCGCCGATGACGGGACCGGGAATCGACAGGATCAGTGCGCCGAATTTCGGCGAGAAGCCGAGCAGGATCGAGACCGTGGCCGCGAATGCAAACAACAGTGTCGAATAGACTTTCGTCGCCGCCATGACGCCGATGTTCTCGGCATAGGTGGTGACGCCGGTGCCGCCGCCGCAGGCTGCCACGATGGTCGCGAGGCTGTCGGCGAACAGCGCGCGGCCGAGATAGGCATCGAGGCTCCGGCCCGTCATGGCGCCAACGGCCTTGATGTGACCGAGGTTCTCGGCGACGAGAATGACCGCAACCGGCGCGATCAGAAAGATTGCATCGGCCTGGAAGGTCGGCGTGGTAAAGCTCGGCATGCCCAACCACGGCGCGGCCGCGAGTTGCGCGAAGTCGATCGGCTTGCCGAAGCCAAGGCCGTTCGCGAACAGCAGGTACAGCAGATATCCGCCGATCGCACCGAGGATGATCGGCAGGCGGCGCCACAGGCCTGGAGCGGCAACGGCCACCATGCCGATGATCAGAACCGTCGCGAGCCCGATCCAGGTGTCGAACGCGTTGACGCTCACCGCCTTGACCGCCACGGGCGCGAGGTTGAGGCCGATCGCGGCGACCACGGCGCCGGTAACGGCCGGCGGCATCAGGCGCTCGACCCAGCCAACGCCCGACCACATCACGATCAGCGCGATCAGGCCGTAGAGCACGCCGGCGCCAACGATGCCGCCGAGCGCGACGGAGAGATTTGGATTCGGCCCCTGCCCGGCATAGCCGGTGGCAGCGACGACGACGGCGATGAACGCGAAGCTCGAGCCGAGATAGCTCGGCACGCGCCCGGCGACGATGACGAAGAAGATCAGCGTGCCGATGCCGGAGAACAGGACCGCAACATTGGGATCGAACCCCATCAGCAACGGCGCGATGATCGTCGAGCCCGACATCGCGACGCAATGCTGGAGACCGGAGACGACGGTCTGGCCCCATGACAGCCGCTCCTCCGGCATGATCACGCCCGAGGCCTTGAATTTCCAGCGCGGAAAATAGCTCTGCGGCTGCTCGTCCGAGCCCATCGTGGTTGTCATATTCCCCCCGTTGCGGTGCAGCGACCGATCTTCGTGCGATCCGACAAAAATGTGATTGTCGCTTCTGCGGCGACCATCACATGATGCGAGTCATGCAAGATTCAAAGCTTGCAAAATCCAGATCTTGCAGAATCAAAAATCAATGCGTTCCGGGGCACACACTATGACACAAGTCGCGATCCAGCCAGCCATCCATCGCCGGCATCAGCCCTGGTACAAGATCCTCTACATCCAGGTGCTGATCGCGATCGCGCTCGGGGTGCTCATCGGCTATTTCTATCCCGATCTCGGCAAGGAGCTGAAGCCGCTCGGCGACGGCTTCATCGCGCTGATCAAGATGATGATCGCACCGGTGATCTTCTGCACCGTGGTGCACGGCATTTCCTCGATGGGCGACCTCAAGCGCGTCGGCCGGGTCGGGCTGAAGTCGCTGATCTATTTCGAGACGGTCTCGACCGTCGCGCTCGCCATCGGCCTGCTGGTCGGCGAGATTCTCCAGCCCGGGCACGGCTTCAACATCGATCCCGCCACGATCGATCCGAAATCGGTGGCGACCTACGTCACCAAGGCCAAGGAAGAGGGCATCGTCGCCCATCTGATGGCGATCATTCCCGACAGCTATGTGGGCGCGATCGCGCGCGGCGACCTGCTTCAGGTGCTGCTGATCTCGATCCTGTCGGGCTTCGCCATCGCCTTCCTCGGCAAGGCCGGCGAGCCGATCGCGGAGGCGATCGACAAGGCCGCGAAAATGTTCTTCGGCATCATCCGCATCATCGTGCGCGTGGCGCCGATCGGCGCGTTCGGCGCGATGGCCTTCACCGTCGGCGCCTACGGCCTCGGCTCGCTGCTCAACCTCGCGGCCCTGATCGGCACGTTCTATCTCACCAGCATCCTGTTCGTGTTGATCGTGCTGGGCTCGATCGCGCGGCTCTCCGGCTTCTCGATCCTGCGCTTCATCGCCTACATCAAGGACGAACTCTTGATCGTGCTCGGCACCTCCTCGTCGGAAACGGTGCTGCCGCAGATGATCCAGAAGATGGAGCATCTCGGCGCCTCGCGCTCGGTGGTCGGCCTCGTCATTCCGACCGGCTACAGCTTCAACCTCGACGGCACCAACATCTACATGACGCTGGCGACGCTGTTCCTGGCGCAGGCGACCAACACCCATCTGACGATCTGGCAGGAGCTCGGCATTCTCGGCATCGCCATGATCACCTCGAAGGGCGCCTCGGGCGTGACCGGCGCCGGGTTCATCACGCTTGCCGCGACGCTCTCGATCGTTCCCGACATCCCGATCCAGTCGATCGCGATCCTGGTCGGGATCGACAAGTTCATGAGCGAGTGCCGCGCGCTGACCAACCTGATCGGCAACGGTATCGCCTGCGTCGTCATCAGCATCTCCGAAGGCGAGCTCGATCGCGAGGCTCTGCACGAGACCATGGCTCATCCGCTGGAGATGGGCGAGGCGCTGGAACCGGGCGGCAGCGCGGCCTCGTAGGCCGCGCCACGCAGCCGGTAGAGCCTCAGAGAGTCGCGTTGGCGACCAGCTCGACCCTGCGCGCGATCTCGATCGCCTGCAGGAACGCCTCGTCGTGACTGACCACGAGCAGCGCGCCGTCATAGGCCCTCAAGCCTGCCTCGATGGCTTCGATGGACTCGATGTCGAGATGATTGGTCGGCTCGTCCAGGATGAGCAGGGACGGCGGCGCCGCCCCGCCTAGAACGCAGGCGAGGCCCGCACGAAACAGCTGTCCGCCACTCAGGCTCCCCACGATCTGCGCGGCGGCATCGGCGCGAAACGCGAACCGGGCCAGGGCAGCATGGCACTCGTTCGCGCTCGCTTTCGGATTGAGACGCCCGAAATTGTCCAGGATGGAGATCGCGGGATCGAGCAGGCTGACCTTCTGGTCGAACAGCGCGAAGTCCGGCCTGACCCGCACGGTGCCCGCGAACGGGCGCAACTCGCCTGTGACGAGCTTGAGCAGCGTTGTCTTGCCGGAACCGTTCGGCCCGACGACCCCGACGCGCTCCGGGCCGACGAGCGTAAGTGAGAGATCGCGCAGGACCGGTTGCTCCGGCTGATAGCCGGCGCTGACGCGGTCGAGCCAAACCACCTCCCTGCCCGCCGGCAGGCCGGTCGGGGGCAGCTTGACCGACAGCGGCTGACGAATCTCGACGCGCCGGCGCGCCGCGCCGACGGCCTCGATCGCCTCCGCGCGCCGCCGCTCGGTGATCTGCGTGGTCTTTCCGCCGCTGTCCTCGCTGCGGTCCTTGCGTGCACCGGCGAGAATGCGCGGCATGTCGCCCTTGGCGCGCTTCTTCCTGCCGCCGCTGTCTTTGCGCGCCCTGCGTTCCGCCGCCTCCTGCGCCTTGCCGTCGATCTCGGCGAGATGCTTCTCGGCATGCGCAAGGTCGTGCCTGACGGCAGCGAGCTCGATGGCCTTCTGCTCGCGGTAACTGCTCCAATTGCCGCCGTACCGTCTTGCCCCGAGCGATGTCATCTCGACGATGGCATCCATGGTCTCGAGCAGGTCGCGGTCGTGACTGACGACGATCGCCCCGCCCCGCCAGCCTGCGAGCAGGTCGACCACTGACTTACGTCCATCCCGATCGAGATTGTTGGTGGGCTCATCGAGCAGCAGGAAGTCCGGCTCGGCGAAGACCAGCGCGGCCAGACGGATCCGCGTGATCTGCCCGCCCGACAAACGATCCAGCTCCGTGTCGGTATCAGGATCGAACCCGACACGCGCGAGCGCGGACGCAAGCCGCGCTTCAAGCGTCCAGTCGACGTCGGTGACTTCGTCGGCGAATGCATCGCCCCGCTCGGCACGGCGAAGCAGCTCCAGCGCTGCGCGCGCGCCGAACAGATCGATCACCGCGGCGCCCGCAGGAAGCTGGACGTCCTGGCGGAGCATTCCCACGGTTCCGCTCACGAGAACGCGTCCCGCTTGGGGAATGTGCTCTCCGGTGATCGCAGCAAGCAGCGTTGTCTTGCCGACGCCGTTGCGGCCGACGAGACCAGCCCGTTCGGCACCAAATGTCAGGTTGAGGTCGGAAAGGAGAGGACGGCCGTCAGGCGTGGACAGCGAGAGGTTCGACAGAATGATCGATGCAGGCATGGAATTCCCCGTGAGCAAGGCGGATGGGCATTGCGGTCGGGGTGAAATCCATGGATGCGAAACTCCTGATTGATGTCTCGCTAATAATCCCGCCGGGCGCCGAGATCAAGGCGCATTCCGCGCGACGCGTCCGGGCCAATCAGCAAAGCATCACGAAGCTGTTGATGGACGCTGCATGGGGCATGCGGTAAGGGGCAAAAAACAACGTGTCTCAACCAAGAGGCCATCTCTTGAGCGGCAAGCCGAATAGCCCCCTCGCCCAACTGCTTCAGCAAGCCTTTCTGGCGCTACGTGCAAAGCAGTTCGACATTGCAAGGCAGCTTGCGACCGAAGCCCTGAAATCAAATCGCACCGACCGGAATGCCGTGCTGATCCTCGCCCATGCCCTGCTCGGCCAGGAGCGTGCGGAGGAGGCGATTGCGCCGCTGGAGAAAGCCGCGAAGCGCAATAGCGATCCCGAAATCGAGACGCTGCTCGGCCATGTGCTGTGTGCCGCGCGGCGCAGAAGCGATGGACTGGCGCAACTGCGGCGAACCACAGCGCGCCGTCCGCCCTATCTGCCCGCGTTCCAGGAGCTGGCGGGCCAGCTTGCGAACGCCGGCGAGGTTGGCGAGGCGGTCGGGATGATCGAGCAAGCCCTCGCGCTCGCCCCGGCCAGCGTCGATCTGCAACTCGACCTTGGCCGCATGCATGTCCGGAATAACAATCGCGCCAAAGCGCGTACCGTGCTGACCGCGGCGCGCGCGATCGGGCCGGGACGCACCGATATCCTGACCGAACTTGCCTGGGCCGAGCTTCTCGACGGCGCCTATGCGGAGGCCGCCGACACCTACCGTCACGCGCTCGGGCTTCGCCCGGACGACGCTCTCTCCCGCGCCAATCTCGCGATCTGCCTGATGGAGATGGGCGAACGCGATGGCGGCGAGGCGGCGCTGCGGTCCGTGTATGGCGGACGGCCGCAGATGCTCAGCCGCGCCGCCCTCACACTCGCCGCCTCGTCGCACGGCCGCTTCTTCTTCCGCCCGAGCGCCGCGGCGAAATTCCTGGGAGCCAGGCCCGAGCGGGCTACGCCCTGAATTTCCGCCGGTACAGACCCGGCTCGCGCTTCAGCGCGGCGCGCAGGGCGTGGACCTTCTGCGCTTCATCCTCGGTGAAGGCCGAGGTCTGCCGCGTCCAATCCTCACGCTTGACCGGAATGCATTGCGCGATCGGTGTGCCCTTGGGCAGCACGCCGCGAAAGCCCGTATTGTGCCAATGCGCCGGAAAGTGGATCCAGCTGTCGCGATAGCGATCGCAATCGACGAGGCCGCTCAGCGTGATGAACGGCAGGTCGAAGCGATTGACCGGATGGGTGAAGAACAGCGAATAGCCTTCCGGCGCCTCGATGGTCCAGAGATTGTGAAACTTGATGACGAAGCGATCGGCCTCGAACAGCGGCGAGCCGGTGAGCTGGCCCTGATCGTGAAAGCTGATCGGCGAGCGCGGAAAATCGATCTCACCGCCGGGCGGGATGTCGTTGTCCCAGCTGATCTCGCCATCCTCGACCCTGATATCGCAGATTAGCGGGATCAGGAAACCGCATGTCATCGCGTCGATGAACGGCGGGCAGCGCTTGACCGTCTCGTCATCCTGCTGATTGAGGGCACTGAAGGCCGTGGTCGGCATCGCCTTGAGCCAGTCGGGAACGCCGAGATTCGCCGGCACCGGCTGCGGCAGCAGGCCTTCGAGTTCTCCGGGGCAGCGAAATTTGATCGCGAGCTTGTTGTTATTATTCTGCGAGGACATTGGGCATTCCAGCCGAGTCCCCTACTGATAAACGGAAACTGCGGCGCGTCAAAGCGCCGCAGCTAATCCAGACCATTACATCTTCGTCATGTTCGGATCGACGGCTCTCTTCACGGGCCCGTGAGAAGAGCGCAATCAGCCCTTGAGCGCAGTGACCACCACCTCGATCAGCGCACCGCCGCCGAGATCGGCGACGCCGACCGTGGCGCGCGTCGGCAGGTTGTCGCCGAAGAACTCGGTCCAGACCGCGTCCATCTCCTTCTTCTTGGAAAGATCCGTGACGAAGATCGAGGTGCTGACGACGCGCGACTTGTCGGTGCCGGCTTCCTTCAGATAGCCGGCGATCTTGCCGAGGATGTTGCGGGTCTGATCGCCCATCGAGACCGAGGTGTCGTCGGCGATGGTACCGCCGATGAAGACGAAGCCGTTGGCCTCGACGGCGCGGTGCATGATGGGCGTGCGGATGCTGCGGGTGATGCTCATGATGTCCTCTTCTTAGAGCGTGGAAGGATGGAAACGGTCGATGCCGAGATCGCCGATTCGGGTCTGGGTGCCGCCATTGACGATCAGCTCGGCCATCACGGCGCCGGCGCCGGGGCCGAGCTGGAAGCCGTGCAGGGAGAAGCCGAACTGGTGATAGAGGCCCTTGTGGCGGCTGCTCGGTCCGAACACAGGGATGTCGTCCTTCATCTTCGCCTCGATGCCGGCCCAGGCGCGGACGATCGTGGCGCTGCGCATCACCGGGAACAGCTCGAACACGGTGCGCGCGCTGATCGCGAGGCTCTTCCAGTCCAGCACCGTCTCGTTGCGATCCTGATAGGGCGTCGCCAGGTGGCCGCCGCCAATCAGCACGGTGCCGTTGGAGAATTGCTTGAAGGACAGTTTGCGCCCGCGCAGGATCACGACGGGGTCGATGAAGTGCGGCACGCGCGAGGTGATCATCAGCATCGGCGCCACGGTCTCGACCGGAACGGGCTCGCCGAGCGCGGCGGCGATGTTCCCGGCCCAGGCGCCGGCGGCATTGACGAGCACCGGCGCGGCATAAGTCTCGGTGCCGACATCGACGTGCCAGAGGCCGCCGCTCTGACGGATGTTGCTGGCAGCCACGCCCTCGCGCACGGTCGCGCCGAGCTGCTCGGCCTTGCGCCGGAACGCCGTCGTTGTCTGCGCCGGATTGGCGGCCCCATCGCGGCGCGACACCACGCCGCCCGGACATGTCTCAGCCACGGCCGGCACCAGCCGCCGCAATTCAGTCGCGTCGATCAGCTCTTCATGGGTGAAGCCGAGCGCGTTCAGCTCAGCGACACGCGCGCGGCAGACTGCGAGCTCCTCCTCGTTCTCCGCGACGAGAACCTGACCATAACTCTCAAAGCTGCAATCGTCGTCGAGGAGATCGGTGATCTTCTCCCAGATCCCCATCGAGCGGATCGAGAGCGGGATTTCCGGGATGTGCCGCGCGAGCTGGCGGACGCCGCCTGCGTTGACGCCGGATGCATGGCGGCCGGCGTAGTCTTTCTCGATCAGCACCGGCTTCATGCCGGCGAGGCACAGATGCAGCGCGGTCGAGCACCCGTGGATGCCGCCGCCGACGACGATCGCATCCACGTTTTGGGTCATCCGCGCACCACCGCCTTGACGTCGGCCTCGCTCTTCGGGACGGCGGCGAGCTCGGCGAGCGTGATCGGCTTGACCGGCGCGCGCAGCCGGTAATAGCCGATCTCCTGTGCCGTCTTGCCCCGCGCCTGCGCCATCAGCTCGGTGACGGTGAGGCCGCAGAGCCGGCCCTGGCACGGGCCCATGCCGGTGCGGCGATAGGCCTTGAGCTGGTTCGGGCCGGTCGCGCCGATGGCAACGGCATCGAGAACGTCCTTCGCGGTGACTTCCTCGCAGCGGCAGACGATAGTGTCGCCCGTGGGAATGCGGAACTGCGGCGCGGGCCGGAACAGCGTGTCGAGGAAGACGCGGCCGCGCTCGGCCTTGGCGAGATCGGCGCGGAGCGTCGCCATCGGCGCAAGTTTTGTCACAACCGCAGGCGCCAATGCCTCCACTGCCGCGCGCGCCGCGATGCGGCCACGGACCACAGCCGCATTGGCACCACCGATGCCGGCGCCGTCACCAGCGATCGCGATGCCAGCGACCGATGAATTGCCGCTCGCGTCTAACACCGGCGACCAGCACAGTTGCAGATCATCCCAGCGATGCTCGATACCGGCCGCCATCGCCAGATTGACATTGGGCACGACGCCCTGATGCAGCAGCAACAGGTCCGCCGGAATCGTCTCACGCTTGCCGCCGGCGACATAGCTCACATTCGCGAGCTGGCCATTACCGGATGCTGAGAGCTCGGTGACGCCGGAGACGACCTGCACCTTGGCCTTCACTTCGCGCATCATCGACAGGCCCTTGGTGAAATAGGGCGAGGTCAGGAAGGCGAAGGCATGCGGCAACGCGGCGAAGTAGTTGCCGCGCCCGGTGGTGTCGAGGATGCGATCGATGCGGCCTCCGAGGCGCAAAATCTGCGCGGCGAGCAGCCAGAGCAGAGGCCCCTGCCCCGCGATCACCGTGCGTCCGTCAGGCACCAGGGCCGATGATTTCAGCATCGTCTGCGCCGCGCCCGCGGTCATCACGCCCGGCAAGGTCCAGCCGGGAATCGGGAACGGCCGCTCCAGCGCACCGGTCGCAAGGATCACGCGCTGCGCCTTGAGAAAAGCGGACGCACCGCCGATCGAGACGGCGATCTCGAGATTGCGGTCGAGGCTCCAGACGGTGGCGCGATGGATAACCTCGGCGCGGCTCGCGCGGAGCGACTGAACGAGGTCGGCACCGACCCAATAGTCGGCGCCGAGCTGACTGCGCTCTGTCACCGGCGTCGACGAGATGGCACGAAACACCTGGCCGCCGGGGCCGATGTTCTCGTCGAGCAGCAGCGTCGACAGGCCGGCTTCGGCGGACGTCGCAGCGGCCGCGAGGCCGGCGGGCCCGGCGCCGATCACCACGACGTCATAGGCTTCGCGCTTGGGAGCTACAGTCATTTTCCGATCTCCCGCTTGCCCTTCTGAATCTCGATCTGCATGCCTTCGGCGACGGGCACGAGGCAGCCCTGGCGGTTACCGACGCCGTCGATGGTGACGAGGCAGTCGAAGCACACGCCCATCATGCAATAGGGCAGACGGGGCGCGCCGCTCACTGCGGTGGAACGGCGCGCATCACAGCCGGAGGCCAGCAGCGCGGCGGAGACGGTGTCGCCCTGGCGCGCCGCGATGGCTGCGCCATCCACGAAGATCTGGACCTGCGGTCGCTTGTCCTGTTCGGATCGTCTAAACATGGGATGCCTCTTGGCTCCTTTAGATATCTCTAATAGCCGCTGTTGTTCGCAGCACCGGCGGCGCCGAAACGGCTGGCCGAAAACGCGCCGACCAGCTCCGGCTCGAGCGCGCCAGCTGCGACCATGCGCGCGATCTCGAAAGCGTGGTTGGAGGCGAGCGTCACGCCGGAATGGCAGCAGGCGACGAAGGCGCCGGGATGCGTCTCCGACTGGTCGTAGATCGGAAAGCCGTCCTGCGGCATGACGCGGATGCCGGCCCAGCTCCTGACCACGTTGAGCCGCGACAGATGCGGAAACATCCTTTGCGCGCGATCGGCCATCACAGCGCTGACGGAATGCTTCAGGGTGCGATCGTCGAGCTCGTCCTCCTTGCTGTCGCCGATCATCACCGTGCCCTCGTCGGTCTGGCGGATCGTGGTCAGCGGATGCGGCAGGAACGGCATGGTGCGCTCGGTCACCACGATCTGGCCGCGGGTCGGGCCCATTGGCGCGTAGAGGCCGACCATCGGCGCCAATGTCTGGTTGGCATTGCCGGCCGCGAGCACGACTTTTGCCGCGCGCAGCTCGCCCTTCGGCGTGGTCAGGCGGAATTCGCCGCCGCTCTTGCTGATCGCCGAGACCGGACGCTCCGGAAAATAGTCGATGCCGAATGCCCTGAAGCCGGTGTGGAACGCGCGGAAGGTCCGCAGCGAATTGACGTGGCCGTCGAGCGGGCAATAGCTGCCGCCGGACACTTCCGGCCCGATCAGCGGCAGCGACTTCTTCACCTCGGACGGGGTGAGCATCTCCATCTTGTAGTCGGCCGCGCCAGTCTGGTTGTGCATGCGCTTGACGAGTTCGGTACGCTGGCCAAATTCATCCTCGCCGAGCGTCAGATGAAAGCCGCCATTCTGCTGGAGTGAGACATCGAGGCCTGTCTGCTGCTTCAGCTCGGAGGCGAGCCGCCCCCACGCTTGCGACGCCTGGACGGTCCAGACCGTATAGGCCGGCATGCCCAGTCCTTTGCTCTGAACCCAGACCAGCGCAAAGTTGGCGCGCGAGGCGCGCTTGGTGATGTCGCCCTCGTCGAGCACAGCGATCGTCTTGCCAAGCCGGCCAAGGCCCCAGGCAATCGCGGAGCCGAGCAATCCACCGCCGACAACAGCGACGTCATATTCCCCTGACATGAGTTCTCCTATCGTCCCGTATCGCCCTTGCCGGCGAGCACGCGGTCGAGCCCGTAGAAGCGGTCGAGCAGAATGAGGGCGGTCATGGTGATCGCGATCACGCAGGCCGAGACCGACGTCACCAGCGGATCGATGTTGTCCTGGATATAAAGGAACATGCGCACCGGCAACGTCTCGGTGCCGGGTGCCGCGAGGAAGACGGTCATGGTGAGATCGTCGAAGGACTGGATGAAGGCGAGCGCCCAGCCGCTGATGACGCCGGGCAGGATCAGCGGCAGCGTCACGCGGCGAAACAGCGTCCAGCCGTTGGCGCCGAGCGAGACTGCGGCCATCTCGACCGAGAGGTCCATGCCGGTCGCCGCCGCCAGCGTCAGCCGCAGCGCGAACGGAAACACGATGATGACATGCGCGATGATCAGCGCGGCAAAGCTGCCGCCGAGGCCGGCCGAGGTGAAGAAGCGCAGGAAGGCGATGCCGAGCACGACATGCGGGATCATCAGCGGCGACAGGAACAGCGCCGCGAGTGCATCGCGGCCGCGGAAGCGATAACGCGCGATCGCCAGCGCCGCCGGCACCGCGAACAGCAGCGCCACGAAGGATGAGAGCGCACCGAGCCCCAGGCTCACCCAGAAGGCATGGATGAACTCGGGATAGTTGGCGATCGCCCTGAACCAGCGCAGCGAAAAGCCGTTGGTCGGCAGCGACAGGAAGCCTTCGGGCGTGAAAGCAACGAGGCATACCACCAGGATCGGTGCGACCATGACGATGACGAAGATGGTGTGGAAGATCAGCGCGAGCGGGCCGTTCCGGCTCATCGGAACACCTCCGCGTAGCGGCGTTCGATCAGCGCGTTGCTGCCGACGACGATCAGCACCAGCGCGACCAGCAGCAGCGTTGCGACCGCTGCACCGAGCGGCCAGTTCAGCGTGTTGAGGAATTCGTCGTAGGCCAGCGTCGCCGCGACCTTGAGGCGGCGGCCGCCGATGATCGCGGGCGTCGCGAAGGCACTGGCGGAGAGCGAAAACACGATGATCGCGCCCGACAGCACGCCCGGCATGATCTGCGGCATGATGATGCGGCGAATGATGGTCACCGGCCCCGCACCGAGCGACATCGCGGCGTTCTCGATCTGCGGATTGAGCCGCTGGAGCGCGGCCCACACCGACAGCACCATGAACGGCATCATCACATGGGCGAGCGCAACCACCATCCCTGTCTCGGTGAACATGAAGGGAATGGGCGAGCGGATCACTCCGAGCGACATCAGGAGCTTGTTGACGAGGCCGTTGTTGCCGCCGAACAGCAGCGCCCAGCCGAGCGTCCGCGCCACCACGGAGATCAAGAGCGGCCCGAGGATGATCAGCAGGAAAAAGCTCTTCCAGCGGCCGCTCATGCGGTTGAGGATGTAGGCTTCGGGGGCGCCGAGCAAAGCGGTGAGCAGCGTTGTCAGGATCGCGATGCGAAACGTCCGCCAGAACATTTCGGCATAATAGGGATCGGTCGCGATCTCGTGCCAGTTCTTCAGGATGAAGACGGGCTCGATGCCCTTGTACTGACCCCAGTCGTGGAACGACAGCATCACCGTCATCGCCAGCGGAATCAGCAGCACGCCGACGAACAGCATCAAGGCGGGCGCCGTCAGCGCCCATGGCGCACGCGCGTTGCGCTCGTCAGCGGCCGTGCTCATGCGCCGGCCCTCGCGCGCAAGCTCATGTCCTCGGGCCGCCAGACGAGGCGAACCGCCTCGCCCTCAGCCGGCGGCGCCGTCCCGTCATTCTGGCGGATCACGATCGCCGGCCCGCATTCGCTGTCGCACTGGAACAGCCAGTGATTGCCCTGGAAGATACGCGTGACGATCTTTGCGCTGAGCCCCGTATCGCCAAAGCCGATCCGTTCAGGGCGAATGCTGACGGTGACAGGGCCACTGAGCCCGGCCGGCGCCGGCGCGTTCCAGGAGCCAGCCACCAGCCGCACCGGCGTCGCGGCCCGATCAATCGTCGCCGCAAAATCGTTGGTCTTGCCGAGGAACTGCGAGACGAAGGCCGAGGCCGGCTTCTCATAGGTCTCCTGCGGCGAGCCGATCTGTTCGATGCGGCCCTGGCTCATCACCACGATGCGGTCGGACAGCGACATTGCCTCGTTCTGGTCGTGGGTGACCAGAATCGTCGTGGTGCCGATGGTGCGCTGGATCTGGCGCAGCTCGATCTGCATCTCCTCGCGCAGTTTGGCGTCGAGATTCGACAGCGGCTCGTCGAGCAAGAGCACGCTCGGCTTGATCACCAGCGCGCGCGCCAGCGCCACGCGCTGCTGCTGACCGCCGGACATGCGGCGCGGATGGCGGTCCTCGTAGCCGGCGAGACCGACCATCGCGAGCGCGGCGCGGACACGCTCGGCTCTTTCGGCGCGCGGCACGTTGCGCATCTCGAGGCCGAACGCGACGTTCTCCGCCGCCGTCATGTGCGGAAATAGCGCGTAGCTCTGGAACACGATGCCGAGCCCGCGCTTCGCGGGATGGATCGCGGTCAGGTCCTTGCCCTCCAGGCGGATCGCGCCGCGTGTGGGATCGAGGAAGCCCGCGATCATCTGCAGGGTCGTGGTCTTGCCGCAGCCGGACGGGCCGAGGAAGGAGATGAACTCCCCCTTCCCCACCGACAGACTGAAGTCATCGACCACAGTCTGCGCGCCGAACTGCTTTGCGACCCGATCGAGCTCGAGATAGGCCATGCGCTGTCTCCGCAACGATCAGATCAACGCTCGACCTCGCGATTCCAGCGCTTGGTCCACTCCTCGCGCTTCTCGTTGATCACAGTCCAGTCCGGATTATAGAGCTTTGCCGCGCGCTCGCCGATCGGCGCCATCTTGCCGAGCTCCGGCGGTACCACCAGTGATTTCAGCACCGGGCCGTAGCCGTAGTCCTTCAGCATCACGAGCTGGATTTTTGGGTCGAGCAGCATCTTGACGAAGTTGGAGGCGAGCGGCGAGGCATTCGGCTTGGTGATTGGACACGCCGTCGTCAGCAGCGTCGCCGCGCCTTCCTTCGGATAAACGAAGTCGACGGGGAAGCCGGTGTTGGCGAAGCTCTGCACGCGGCCCGTGCCCCACACCGCGATCACGGCCTGGCCGGATTGGAACAGCTCGGTCATCTTGCCCGGCGACGGCTCATAGGCGAGCACGTTCGGATTGATCTGCTCCTTGAAGATCTTGAAGCCGGAATCGACGTTGGTCTCGCCGCCGCCGTTCATCTTCGACAGCATCACCAGCGCTTCGAGGCCGTAGGTGTTGTTGATCGGCGGGATCACGAGTTGCTTGGCGTATTTCGTGTCCTTGAGATCGTTCCACGAGGTCGGCGGCGCCCAGCCTTTCTCGGCGAACACCTTTTTGTTGTACATCAGGCCGGTCGCGACGATGCCGATCGCAACAGCGCGATCGTCCTTGAAGCGGGCGGTGTCATAGAGATCGGCGGCCGGCAAGCCTTCGAGCTTGCCGCAGAAGCCGAGCTGGATCGCCTGGTACATCGGGCCGTCGTCGACGATGGCGACGTCGATCTGCTGGTTGCCCTTCTGCGCCTGGAGCTTGGCCAGCGTGTCCGTGGAGTTGCCGGCGACGTATTCGACCTTGACGCCATTCTCCTTCTCGAAGGCCGGGATCACCTCATCGCGGATGGTCTTCTCGAACGAGCCGCCGTAACCGGCGACATAGAGCGTTTTCTGCTGGGCCGAGGCGGCCGACGGGACGGCGATGAGCGCTGCGATGCTGACCGCGGTCAGAAGGCTGAGAGTCTTCATATGGACCGATCTCCAATACCGGGATGAGGTGGCGTGCCGAAAAATCTCTGACTGAGGCGCCTTCCGCATTTCCTTCCGCGCCAACCCTCTACGGACAGGGCTCCGGCCCCTGTTCGCTAGGTTTTGGCGCGATTCGGAGGTTTGAACCCCTCCAATCTGCCGAAAAAGCGGGCTGTCTCCAGTCCTGATGAAAAAGATCGCAAACCCGAGCTTCCATCGTCCAATGAATAATGGCACCCTCTGCATGCCTAAATGTTATGGATGGAATTGGGGATGGCGCGGATCAATTCGCGGCAGGTGGAAGCCTTCCGCGCGACGATGCTGACCGGCAGCGTCACAGAGGCGGCGGCGCTGATGACCGTGACGCAGCCGGCCGTAAGCCGGCTGCTGCGCGACCTCCAGGCGTTGCTGAAAATGGAGCTGTTCGAGCGGCGCGGTACTGGCCTGGTGCCGACTGCCGCAGCGATGGCGCTCTATACCGAGGTGGAGCGCTCCTTCGTCGGCCTCGAACGCATCACCGCCGCCGCCGAGGAAATCCGTGGCCGCCGCACCGGCTCGCTGCGCATCGCCGCGCTGCCGGCGCTGTCGAACGGCTATCTGCCGCGGCTCGCCGGACATTTCCTGAAAGAACGGCCCAACCTCAACCTCGCCTTCTTCGGCGTGATCTCACCGATCGTGGTCGATTGGGTGCTCAACAATCAATGCGACATCGGCTTTGCCGAGGTGCCGATCGCCCATTCCGGCCTGCCGAGCCAGCGGCTGCCCGCGTTGGCGCGCGTCGCGGTGCTGCCGACCGGTCACCACCTCGCGGAGAAGGAGGTGCTGGAGCCGCGCGATTTCGAGGGCGAGACATTCATCTCGCTGTCGGCGGGATCGTCGAGCCGGCATCTCGTCGACCAGGTCTTCCATCGCCACGACGTCCGCCGCGTGCTCAGGGTCGAGACCACGCTGTCGGAGATCATGTGCGGCATGGTGTCGTCGGGGCTTGGCGTCGCAATCTGCGATCCCTTCACGGCGCAGGAATTTTCCACCCGCGGCGTCGTCGTTCGCCGCTTCCTGCCGCGCATCGATTTCGAATTCTCCGCGGTCTTTCCGGCGCAGCGCAGCCCCTCGCCGGTGGCGCTTGATCTGGTCGAGACAATGCGCAAGGCGCTGGTTGAATTCGAGGACGACGCAACACTCAGCCGTTGAACGCGGCCTGCGCTTCCGGCAGGTCCCAGATCTTGCCGATCGCCGCACTGCCCGCCGTCGTGATCGCCGCTTCGTCCGCGCCGAGATAGCAACCCTCATCGACCAGCATGCGGCCGTCGACCATGACCTGATCGATGTTGGCGCGGTTGGCGAGCGCGATCAGCGCGCGGCGCGGATCGAACAGCGGTTGAAGATGCGGATGGGTGAGATCGACGACGGTGAGATCGGCCGTCGCGCCGGGCTCAATCCGGCCGAGATCAGGCCGTTTGATGACGTCGGCGGCGACTGCCGTGTTGGCCTCGATCAGTTCCGGCGAATTGGCGACATCGGCGCGCTGCGACGTGACCTTGGAGATCAGCGAGGCGGCATTGAGCTCGCCCAGCAGATCCATGTTATAGCCGTCGGTGCCAACCACGGTGCGCACGCCGTGCTCGGCAAAACGGCTGAACGCTGCAGTGACGCCGGCGCGCGCGAACACGCGCGGGCAATTCAGCACGGTCATGCCGCGTGCGGCCATCAGCTTGAGATCGTCGTCGGTACTGAACATGCAATGCGCGGCCATCAGGTCTGGCGCCAGCAGGCCGAGCCAGTCCAGATATTGCGCCGGCGTGCGGCCGCCATAGCGCTTGCCGATGGTCTCGACCTCGGCGCGGCTCTGCGCCATGTGCGTCGTGATGGGCACGCCAAGCTCGCGCGCCCGTGCGGCGCAGGCTTTCAGCAGATCGGGGCCACAGGTGTCCGTGGCGTGCGGGCTCATCGCAAGACTGATGCGGCCGTCGCCGCGATTGTTCCAGCGCTGATAGAGCGCGTCCCACGTTGCCATGTCGGCGGTGCCGTCGTCGCCGGAATAGCGCACCACGCCGTCAGGACCCGCTTTGGCGTCTGATGTCGAGAACAGATAGGGCGCGCCGTAGAAGCGGATGCCCATCTCTTCGGCGGCATCGAACATCTCCGGGATCGAATTGCGGAACGGCTCCATCACGGTGGTGGCGCCGCCCTTGAGGAGCTGGAGGATGCCGAGCCGCGCGACCGCGAGGCGCTCTTCCGCCGACAGGATATCGGAGCCGCGCTTGGTCAGCGGCAAGAGCACCGTATAGACGATGCTCTGGTTGTTCTTGCGGCCGTTGCCGTCCTCGGTGTGGCTGCGCGCCACCGCTTCGGAGAAGCAGTGATTGTGCAGGTTCAAGAGACCGGGCAGCACGAAGCGGCCGGGGCGATCGTAGATCTCGTCCGCGCGCGGTCTGTCGCGTGTGACCGCGGCAATCTTCTTGCCTTCGACCAGGACCCAATGGTCGCGCAGCACATCCTGCGCGCCGTCCTTGCGTGACAGCACATAGCTGCCGAAAATTGCCGTGGTGCTCATGCGGGGCGTACGTTCCAGAAGACGGCGGTGCCGTCGAGAATGCCGGTGATGGCTTTGCGATAGGCGGTCGGCTGCTTGTACAGGCCGATCGGAATATAGGGGATTTCCTCGAACGCGACCGCCTGGATCTCGCGGCAGATGCGCTGCTGCTCGGCGAGTTCGGAGGCCGCCAGCCACTGGCCGCGCAAGGGCCCCATCCTCTCGCTCGCGTACCAGCCGGCGACCTTGCCTTCGCCGCGGATGTTGGTGTTGCCGGCCGGATTGAGCCAGTCGATGCCCTGCCAGTTGCCGACCGCCGCGCTCCAGCCGCCCTGCCCGATCGGGTCTTTCTTCAACTGGCGCTGCAGGACGACGGCGAAATCGAGCCCGGCATATTCGACGTTCATGCCAGCCTTACGCAAGCTGTCGACCGCGATCTCGCCGAGCGGTTTTTGCGCCAGCGAGTTGGTGGGGACCAGCACCACGATCTTCTCGCCATTGTAGCCCGCGGCCTTCAGCTCGGCCTTGACCTTGGCGTAGTCGCGCGGCCCACGGAACACGTCGAGGCCGACGTCGCTCGCCATCGGGGTATCCGGCGCGAAATAGCCGATCGGCGAGACCTGGAAAGCCGGATCGGTACCGGCCACGGCCGTCATGAACGCGGACTGGTCGATCGCACCCAGCAGCGCGCGGCGCACGGCAGGATTGTCGAACGGAGGCTGAAGATGATTGAGGCGCAGCATGCAGGCGTAGCCTCTGGGGTCAAGGATGCGCGTCTCGATATCGCCCGCCGCCTTGATGATCGGCAGCAGATCGTGCGGCGTGGTCTCCTGCCAGTCCTGCTCGCCGGTCTGGAGCGCTGCGACGCCGGTGCCGGCATCGGGCGTTGTGGTCCAGACCACGCGATCGTAGTGCACGATCTTCGGCCCCGCGGTCCAATCCGGCTTGCCGTCGCTGCGCGGCTGATAGCGCTCGAACTTGGCGTACGAGTTGCGGGCGCCCTGCACGCGCTCGTCGGCAAGGTAGCGGAACGGGCCGCTGCCGATGACTTCAGTCAGCGGCTTGAACGGATCCTGGCTCGCCAGCCGCTCCGGCATCATGAAGCAGGCATTGATCGCGGCCTTGCCGAGCGCCTGCGGCAGCAACGGGAACGGACGCTTGAGACGGAAGCGAATGGTGCGGTCGTCGGCAGCCGACAGCTCGGCGGTCGCCTCCATCAGCTCGCCGCCAAAACCGTCGCGCGCCGCCCAGCGACGGATGCTCGCGACGCAGTCGCGCGCCAGCACGCGCTCGCCGTCGTGCCAGAACAGGCCGTCGCGAAGCGTGAGGTCCCACTGAAGGCCGTCACCGGAGATGACGTGGCCCGACAGCATCTGCGGCGAAACCTGGAGCGAGGAGCTCATGCCATAGAGCGTGTCGTAGACCATGAAGCCGTGGTTTCGCGATACCTGCGCGGTCGAATAGATGGGATCGACGAAGGCGAGATCGATGACGGGGATGAACCGCAGTGTGCTCTGGGATTCGGCGCGAACGATGCCTGGGAATGACAGCGCCGGCAGTGCTGCGGCAGCCTTGAGGAGCGAGCGGCGGGAGACGGGCATTACAAGTGGCTCCTGAAGGATCTTACGTGTTCAACAAGACCGCGCCGATCGCGGCCGCGACGGCCTGCTGCGCCGGCTCGATCACGGGCACACCAATCGCATCCGCAATCGCTGCGCGATGCGACGCCATGCCGGCGCAGCCCATCACCACGACATCGGCGCGGCATTGGGTGACCAGCGCACGGCCGGCTTCGATTAGGCGGCCGCGGATATCCGCGCCGGCCGTCTCCGCCGCACTTGCGCCGACCGACCAGCTTCCGGCATAGCGGCTGTCGATGCCCATCACCCGCGCCATGCGCTGCTGGCGGCGGATGCTCGACGGCGACAGCGCGATGACGCCGAAGCGTTCGCCGAGCATCAGAGCGCGAAAAATGCCGCATTCGGCGATGCCCAGCACCGGACGGCCGCCGGCCGCCTCGCGCACCGCATGCAGGCCGGGATCGCTGAAGCAGGCCAGCACGAAGGCATCCGCATCATCGCGCGTGACGCGATTAACCAGCGGCATGACCACGCTGTCGGCGTCGCGCTGCGAGCTGATGCCCGGCGGTCCCTCGGCAAGGCCGACCACCTCGATGTCAGGCCCGCCGACGATGCGCAGCGGCACGACCGCGTCATCGATCGCCGCCGTCACCGACGCGGAGGAGTTGGGGTTGATGACGAGGATGCGGGTCATGGCACTGCTCAGCGGTTGCCGGCCTCATGGCGCAGGAAGTTGGCCGCGATCTTTTCGCCGGTCGTGATCCAGACATCCGGGCAGGATTTTGCGTAGGTCAGGAACTCGCGCAGCAGGCGCAGCCGCATCGGACGACCGCTGCATTGCGGATGCAGCACGGTGGTCACCATCGCGCCCCAGTCTCTGGTTTCGTCGAGCTCGTCCTTCCAGATCGACAGCACATGCTCCTTGGGGAAGATCGAGCGCGGGCTGAAGCGGGCGGAGAGGCCGTGCATCCAGTCGTCGTAGCTTGCGGTCACCGGCAGTTCGATCGTGCCGGGCTTGCCGTCGGCGAGGCGATGGCGGTAAGGCCGCACGTCGTCGCGGAACGACGACGTATAGACGATGCCGTGACGCACCAGCGCGACACGAAGCTCCTCGGTGAACTCGCCGTAGGGCGCGCGATAGCCGGTCGGCCTGACACCGAGCCGGCGCTTCAGCGCCTCGAAACCACGCTCCAGCTCCTCCTCGATCCAGGGATCGCCGGGGTCGGGCAAGAGATGATGATAGCCGTGATGGCCGATCTCGTGGCCGGCCTTGAGAATGGATTCCGCCATCGCCGGATGCGCGTCGACCGACCATCCCGTGACGAAGAACGTCGCCTTGAGATCGAGCTGGTCGAGCAGCTCCAGAAGCTTCGGCGTGCCGACGCGCGCCTCGTAACCGCCATAGCTCATGGTGATGAGCCGCTGCGCATGCACCGCGTCCTTGCTGGTCCACGCGCTCTCGGCGTCGACGTCGAACGACAGGAACATCGCCGAAGTGTACGGCTTCGGCCAGGGATATTCCGGCGCGGGATCCGCGGTGTTGGCTGGGATGAGCGGGATGCTCTGGAGTGCCTTACTGTCCAGCATTGATGGTCGCCTTCTCTATTGCGTTGTCAGTGAGCTTCCATTTGGCAAGCAGGGTCTTGTAGGTGCCGTCCGCGATCAGCGCGTCGACCGCCTCAAGCATGGCCTGCTGAAGTGCCTTTTCCTTGACCGGCAGGGCAATGCCCGTGAATTGCTGCGCGATGGGCTCGCCCACGGGCGCATAGGCGCCGGGCTCGAGGTCCATGATGTAGGGCAGCGTCTCGTTGCCCTGGGCGGCGGCATCGATGCGGCCCTGCCTGAGCTGGGTGCGGGCGTCGGCCGAGCCGTCGGTGCCGATGAACTGGATCGGATTGCTGCCGCAATTCTTCTCGCTCCACGCCGCGATCTGCGCCGGGAACATTGTGCGGCGGCTGGCGCCCACCTTCTTGCCGCAGAGCGATGCCGCGTCCTTGAACTCCGCCTTGCGCGACTGCTGCACGAAGAACTGCGGGCCGCTCCTGAGATAATCGACGAAGGACGCGATGTCGTGACGGCTCGCGTAGTCCGTGAAGCCGGACAGGATCGCGTCCACCCGCCCGGTCGAGATCGACGGCATGAACTCGGCAAAGCTCGTCTCCTGCCATTCGATCTTGACGCCGAGCTTGCGGCCGATGGCTTCGCCGAGATCGATGTCGAATCCGGACAGCGCGTTGGTGGCGGGATCGCGGAATTCCATCGGCGGATAGTTCGGCACCAGCGCCACCTTGAGGCTGCCGCGCTTAGCGATCTCCGCCGGCAGCTCGATGGACAAGGCCGAAACGGTCATGGCGCCGAAAAGCGCCGCCGCAACCCAAAGTCTCTTCATCAACACGCCCCCATTTCAGATCACTGCCGAAAGAAATGCCTTGGTGCGCTCCTCGCGCGGCGCACCCAATACGTCCGAGGCGCGCCCCTGCTCGACGATCGCACCCTGATCCATGTAGACGACGCGGTCGGCGACCTCGCGCGCGAAGCCGAGTTCGTGCGTCACCACCATCATGGTCATGCCGCTCTTCGCCAGCTCCTTCATGACCGCGAGAACCTCGCCGACGAGTTCCGGATCGAGCGCGCTGGTCGGCTCGTCGAACAGCATCAGCATCGGCTTCATGGCGAGCGCACGCGCAATCGCCACGCGCTGCTGCTGGCCGCCGGAGAGCTGCGCGGGATACCAGTCCGCCTTGGCGGACAATCCGACGCGCCGGAGCAGTTCGAGCGCCTCCGCGCGCACCTCGTCGGACTTGCGCCCCTGCACCTGAAGTGGACCTTCGATGATATTCTCCAGCGCGGTCTTGTGCGGAAACAGGTTGAAGCGCTGGAACACCATGCCGGTCTTCAGCCGCTGCCGCCCGATCTCCCGCTCGCTGAGACGGTAGAGCTTGCCGCTTTGCTCGTGCACGCCAAGCAGCTCGCCGTCGAGCCAGATGCCGCCGGCATCGATCGCGGCAAGCTGATTGATGCAGCGGAGCAGCGTGGTCTTGCCGGAGCCGGAGGCGCCGATCAAACACATCACCTCGCCGGGCCAGACGTCGAGCGAGACGCTTCTGAGAGCCTGGAACTCGCCAAAGCTCTTGCTGACGGAGCGGATCGCGACGAGGGGTTTTGTCATCGCGCCAGCCGCAATGTGCCGCGGGCAAAACGGCGTTCGAGCAGCATCTGGAGCGGCGTCAGGATCGAGACCACGAGCAGGTACCAGAGCCCGGCAACGATCAGCAGCTCAATCACGCGCGAATTGGCGTAGTAGATGTTTTCGGCGTTGTGCAGCAGTTCCGGATACTGGATGACGCTTGCGAGCGAGGTCGCCTTCACCATGCCGATGAACTCGTTGCCGAGCGGCGGGATCACGACGCGCATCGCCTGCGGCAGGATGATCCGGCGCAGCGCGCGCAGCCGTCCCATGCCGATCGCCTGCGCCGCCTCGTATTGCCCGATATCGACCGACAGCATGCCGGCGCGCATCACCTCGGACGTATAGGCGCCCTGGTTGATGCCGAGCCCGAGCAGCGCGGCGAGGAACGGCGTCATGACGTCGACCGCGCGCGCAGACCACAGGCCGGGAATGCCGATGGTCGGGAACACCAACGCGAGGTTGAACCACAACAGCAGTTGCAGGATCAGCGGCGTGCCACGGAACAGCCAGGTGTAGCCGGCCGCAACCGTCTTCAGCACCGGATTGGGCGACAGCCGCATGACCGCGACGACGACGCCAAGGACAATGCCGAGCGCCATGGCCAGCACCGCCATCACCATCGTGTTGACGATGCCTTCGAGGATGACTTTTGCGGTCAGGAAGCGGCTGACATAGGACCATTCGATCTGACCGCCGGCAAAGGCGCGCACGATCGCCGCCAGCACGAGGACGATCAGGGCCGCGCTGAGCCAGCGAAACCAGTGCGGCTCGCGCGCGATCCGCATCCCCGACAAATCAGGGAAACCCTCCGCGAGTGCCGGCACCGGCTTCATTGCGGTGCCGCATTCAGCATGGGCTGGGCCACCGCGTTGGCCCCTAGGCCCCATTTGTCGAGAACGGCCTTGTAGGCGCCGTCGGCGATCATCGCCGTGAGCTTCTCCGTCACCACCTCGCGCAAGGCCGCATCGTCCTTGCGGAACATGATGCCCTGGTAGCCTTTGGCGAAGGGCTCGCCGACGACGCGATATTTGCCGGGCTCCTGCGTCTGCGCGTAAGGCAGCGTCTCGCTGCCCTGCACGGCGGCGTCGACGCGGCCCTGCTTCAGCTGGTTGCGGACGTCGATCGAGTTCTCGCCGGGGACGTACTGAATGGCCGGCTTGCCGGCCGGCTCGCAGTTCTGCTTGCTCCACTTCTCGATCTCGACCGGGAAGCTGGTGCTGCGGGTGGTGCCGACCTTCTTGCCGCAGAGATCCGTCGCGTCCTTGGCCGCATTGTCCGCCATCACGAAGAACTGCGGGCCCGTCGCGAGGTAGTCGACGAAATCGGCGGTCTCGCGCCGCGAGGCGCGGTCGGAGATGCCGGAGATGATGAAGTCCGCGCGCCTGGTCTGGAGCGACGGGATCAGCTCGGCGAACGGCGTCTCGCTCCAGACGATTTTGACGCCAAGCCGCTTCGCAAGTTCGTTGGCCAGATCGATATCGAGCCCGATGAGTTCGTTGGTGGCGGGATCGCGGTACTCCATCGGCGCGTAAGTGGAGTTGACCGTGAGCTTCAACGCGCCCGCCTGCTTGATCTCCGCGGGAAGCTCCGCCGCTTGCGCCGACGTTACGGTAGCCAGTACTGCGAGGCCGAGAGAGAGCGAGAGGCGTATCATGTCAGCTCCTTTGCCAACGTTTTGCTTTGAGTCCTTTGCCAGCGCCGTGCCAGTCAGTCCGCGTCGAGAACGGACGGCTCGATGACGCCGGCACGTTCGGTGATCACCCTGTATTGCTCGGGCCGCCGGTGGGCGGCGAAGTTGAACATCTTGTCCTTGCCCTGGCGGCAGAGATCGAGATCGATGTCGGCGACGATCACCTCGTCGGCCAAAGTGTGGGCTTGCGCGACGATGCGGCCATTGGGATCGACGATGCAGGAGCCGCCGATCAACCCGGAGCCGTCCTCCTCGCCCGCCTTCGCCACCGAGATCGCCCAGGTCGCGTTCATGTAGGCGTTGGCCTGCGTCACCAGGGTCGAGTGGAAGGTGCGGAGCGCGCCGTCTTCCGTGGTGCCGCCATTGGGATCATAGGCCGCCGAATTGTAGCCGATGCAGACGAGCTCGACGCCTTGCAGGCCGAGCACGCGCCAGGATTCCGGCCAGCGGCGGTCGTTGCAGATCATCATGCCCATGATGGCGTGGGCCCAGGCCGATCCGGCGCGGAAAGCAGGAAAGCCGAGGTCGCCATATTCGAAATAGCGCTTCTCGAGCTGCTGGTAGCGCGCGCCTTCGCGCGGCTCGACCGAGCCCGGCAGATGCACCTTGCGATAGCGGCCGAGGATCTCGCCGTCGCGATCGACCAGGATCGCGCAATTGTAGCGGCGGCCGTCCGGCGTCAGCTCGGCATAGCCGACATAGAAGCCGACGCGCAACGCGCGCGCACGGTCGAACAGCTTTGCCACGGCCGGGTTCGGCATGCCGCGCTCGAAATAGTGGTCGAGCGCGTCGCCTTCGAGCAGCCAGCGCGGGAAGAAGGTGGTGAAGGCAAGCTCGGGGAACACCACGAGGCTGGCGCCGCGGCCGGCGGCCTCCTCCAGCATGTCGAGCATTCGCGCCAGCGTATGCTCGCGCGTATCGGCTTTTTGCGTCGGCCCCATTTGAGCTGCGGCGGCGCGAAGGACACGAACCAAGATTGCCTCCAATATGTGCGCAGTGCTGCCTCAATGGGCGAATGAACCCTTTGATGCGACGTGCAAATCCGCTGGCATTACGCGGAAGCGGGGCTGCAAAATCAATTCGTTCTGCTATGATGTTTTGGCCCAGAGTATAATCGGCAGTGATATGAACCTGCGTCAGCTCGAGATCCTGCGTGCCGTCATCCGCCATCGCACCACGGTGGCGGCGGCGGACGAACTGGCGCTGTCGCAGCCCGCGGTCAGCAACGCGCTGAAGACGATGGAGGCGCAGGCGGGCTTTGCGCTGTTCGAGCGCGTCAACAACCGGCTGTTTCCGACCGCGGAGGCGATGGCGCTGTACAAGGAGAGCGAAGCGATCTTCGCGCTGCACGCCAAGCTCGAGAACCGCGTCCGCGATCTGCGCGAGAACCGCTCCGGCCATCTCGCTCTCGTCGCGACGCCGCCGCTGGCCTACAGCATCATCCCGTCGGCGCTCTCAAGCTTCCTTCGCCGCCGCCCGGAGACGCGGGTGTTCTTCGACGTGCGGCGCTATGAGGGCATCATCGAGGGGGTGCTCAGCCGCGTTGCCGAGCTCGGCTTCGCGCTGGGGCTGACGCATCATCCCGGCATCGCGCATGAGGTGGTGCACACCGGCGAGATGGTGTGCGTGCTGCCGCCGCAGCATCCTCTCGCCGACAAGCCGGTGATCTCGGCCGCCGATCTCTCCGGCATGCCCTTCATTGGGCTCGAGCGCGGCACGCGCCTCGGCGAGGCCGTGCGCGACAGCTTTGCCCGCACCGGCGCGCCGTTCCAGCCCACGGTCGAGGTGCGCTACTGCAACACGGCCTGCGTGCTCGCCGCCGCCGGCGTCGGCGCCGCCGTGGTCGATCCGTTCTCGCCGCGACAGAACGGCGGCAGCGGCCTCGTGGTGCGGCCGTTCACGCCCACGACGCACGCGGTGGCCTATATGCTATGGTCGGAAGCCGAACCGCTGTCGCGCCTGGCCAAGGCGTTTCTCAACGAGGTCCGGAAAGAGAGCGCACTGCTGGTGCGCCCAGCGCCACACCAGCAACATGGGGCAGAAAGCGACTGAGCTTCGCAACCTTTTCACCCGGGGGGCACATGGCACGCATCACCATCATCGAGACCGGACAGGTCCCGCAGAAATACCGCGAGCAGCACGGCTCGTTTCCCGACATGTTCGAGCGCATGGTCCGCGCCGAGGACCCGGCCGCCACGGTGGACGTCGTCAGCATCCCCAATGGCGACGCACTCCCCGACCCGAGCAAGCTCGAAGCCGTGCTGATCACCGGTGCTGCCGCCGGTGTCTATGACGGGCTCGACTGGATCGCGCCGCTGGAAGATTTCGTGCGCACGGCTTACGCCAACAGGACGCCGATGGTCGGTGTCTGCTTCGGCCATCAGCTGATCGCGCAGGCGCTCGGCGGCACCGTGCAGAAGTCGGAGAAGGGCTGGGGCATCGGCCGCCACGTCTATCAGGTGCTGCCGGAGAACGGCGTCGTCGACGGCAAAGCGGTTGCGATCGCCGCCTCGCATCAGGACCAGGTGGTCGAGCCGCCCGGCGATGCGCTGACGATCCTCTCGTCCGAATTCACCCCGCATGCCGGCCTGCTCTACGCCAACGGCACCACGCTGACCGTGCAGCCGCATCCGGAATTCGACGTGGAGTTTGCGCAAGTGTGCTGCGAGCTCCGCGACGGCAAGGCGCCGGAGGATGTCGTTGCGACCGCGAGGGAGTCGCTGGCGGAGCCGATGGACAACGCGAAGCTGGGTGGGGCAATCACGCGGTTTCTCGCTCGCAAATCTATCCGATCATCCTGAGGAGCGCGCTCTCGCGCGCGTCTCGAAAGATAGAGGCCCGGATGCAACAACGGCGGGGCCTGCATGGTTCGAGACGCCGCTTCGCGGCTCCTCACCATGAGGGGCGAGAGTTGTTTACGCGCCTCAGAACGGATCCGTCCCCAGCCCCGGCACATCCGCCGGCCGCGGTCCCGGCGCCGGCCAGTAAAACCGGCGGTCCTTCTCCGCAATCGCGATATCGTTGATCGACGCCTCACGCCGCCGCATCAGCCCGTGCTCGTCGAACTCCCACTGCTCGTTGCCGTAGGAGCGATACCACTGGCCGCTGGCGTCATGCCATTCGTACTGGAAGCGCACCGCGATGTGGTTGCCGTCGAAGGCCCAGAGATCCTTGATCAGGCGATACTCGTGCTCCTTCTCCCATTTGCGGGTGAGGAACGCGACGATGGCCTCCCGGCCCTGGAACACCTCCGAGCGATTGCGCCAGCGGCTGTCCTCGGTATAGGCGAGCGAGACTTTCACCGGATCGCGCGAATTCCACGCGTCCTCGGCCATGCGCGCCTTTTGCGCGGCGGTCTCACGGGTGAAGGGTGGAAGCGGCGGGCGCGACATGGTGGCCTCATGGGTTGGTCCGGGCCGCAATCTATCGCTGCAATTGCTGGAGTCGATAGGCCATCACCTATCGGCCGATCACTTATCGGGCGATCAGGAAATCAGATCGGCCTTCATCAGGGCGCGGATCGATTTCGGGATCGGCTGAGCGCGTCCGCCGCTGATGAAGGCGACGCGGACCTCGGCTTTCACCAGCACGTCCTCGGCCCGCCGCACCTCCTGCGCCAGCATGATGGAGGCGCCCTTCACCGCAACCGGCCACGTCACGACGTCGAGCACGTCGTCCATCCGCGCGGGCTTCAGAAAGTCCAGATGCATCGAGCGCACCACGAAGGCAAAGCCCGCGCCCTCTGTTTCGACCTGGTCGAACAGCGCCTGCTGCTCGGCGCCCATCAGCCGCAGATGGTTGGTGCGCCCGCGCTCCATGTATCGGAGATAATTGGCGTGATAGACGATGCCGGAGAAGTCCGTATCCTCGTAGTAGACGCGGACCTGCATGTGATGGCGGCCGTCGCGGATCTCGCCGTCGAGATGGGCTGTCACGTCGCGAGCCTCTTCGCTTTTTGCAACCGGCCCGTTTTGCGCAAAAACAGCCGGCCGCGCAAGCGCAGGTTATGCCACAGCCGGCGTCCTTCCCAGCGTCACCTCGACGATTTCCGGCGGCACGCCGACGCGGACCGGCATGATGCTGCAACCGAGGCCGCCGGAGATGATGACGTCGCATTTCAGCCGGAAGTGACCATAGGCGAGCCGCACGCCGTGCTGAGGCGAAACAGCCGGCGACCAGCCGAACAGGCGGACCTGGCCGCCATGGGTATGGCCGGACAGTTGCAGCGCGACGCGCGCGGGTACGAGCGGCGCGATATTGGGCTCGTGCGCGAGCAGGATGACCGGCGCATCGTCGGTGACCTTCGCCAGCGTGCCCGCGAGATCGTCGGCGCCAAGCCGATGCACGCGGCCATAGCGCTTCGCGGGATAGTAGGCGAGCTGATCGCCGAGGCCCGCGAGCCAGAAGGAGCGTCCGTCCTTGGTGAGACGCACGACGTCGTTCTCGTAGACGGGAATACCGGCCGCCTCCAGCGCGCGATGGGCGGCTGTCGGCCCGCGCCCGGCCTGCTGCACGGCCCGGTCCACCCAATAGTCGTGATTGCCCATGACGGCATGGACGCCGAGCGGTGCCTTGAGGCCCGCGAGCACCTTGGCCCATTCGCTTGACGGAATGATGCGCGTGACCTGGTGAACACCCGCGACATAGTCGCCGAGCAACACGATGACATCGGCGTTGAGCGCATTGGTGCGATCGACGATGCCCTCGATCCGCTCCAGCGACATCCAGGGATCGCAGGCATGAATGTCGGTGACGATGGCGATCTTGAGCGGAAAATCCGCCGGCCATTGCCGCGGGGTCGGGTGATAACGGGTGACGCGGAGCCGCAGCGGCTCGATGCCGACGCCATAGGCCGCGGTCGAGACGCTTAGCGCGGACAGGCCGCCGATGGATCGAATGAGATGACGACGCGTGATCATGGAAGCCCGATGGTGATGCAGCTTTGTGATGCGGTCCGATTGGAGCGGAATTGGGGTCCGCTCGTGCAGACGGCCTGCATTTGCGCGCAGACCATTTGCACAAAGGTTACCGGAAGTTCATGACAACCGACGCACCTTGCATCACCGCAATCAGTCGTCGCTCTCATCCGTGCCGAACAGGCCGAACTGTGCCGCGGCATCGCGCGAGGGCTC
The DNA here is from genome assembly GCA_003521225.1 of Tuber microsphaerosporum. Taxonomy (NCBI): domain Eukaryota; kingdom Fungi; phylum Ascomycota; class Pezizomycetes; order Pezizales; family Tuberaceae; genus Tuber; species Tuber microsphaerosporum. Next base: position 113,697 of record QOVD01003118.1, on the reverse strand, counting down.
GGCGATGCCGAGATGGCGGAAGGCGTGCGAGGTGAGCAGGCGGCCGCGCGGGGTGCGCTGGAGATAGCCGCACTGAATGAGATAAGGCTCGATGATGTCCTCGATCGCATCGCGCGGCTCGGACAAGGCGGCGGCCATCGTCTCGACGCCGACCGGGCCGCCGCCATAGTTCTGCGCGATGGTCGTGAGGTAGCGGCGGTCCATGGCGTCGAGGCCGGCGGCGTCGACCTCGAGCGCGCTCAGCGCATGATCGGCGATCTTGCGGTCGATCGAGGCGGCATCGGCGGCGGAGGCGAAATCGCGCACGCGCCGTAGCAGACGGCCGGCGATGCGCGGCGTGCCGCGGGCGCGGCGCGCGATCTCGTTGGCACCGTCGGCGCTCATGCCGACATTGAGCACGCGCGCGCCGCGGGTGACGATGCTTTCCAGCTCTTCGATGGTGTAAAAATTGAGCCGGACCGGGATGCCGAAGCGGTCGCGCAAGGGATTGGTGAGGAGGCCGGCGCGCGTGGTAGCGCCGACGAGCGTGAATTTCGACAGCTCGATCTTCACCGAGCGTGCCGCCGGGCCCTCGCCGATGATCAGGTCGAGCTGAAAGTCCTCCATCGCGGGATAGAGCACCTCTTCCACCGCCGGGCTCAGGCGATGGATCTCGTCGATGAAGAGCACGTCGCGCTCTTCGAGATTGGTGAGGAGCGCGGCAAGATCGCCGGCCTTGGCGATCACGGGCCCCGAGGTGGCGCGAAAGCCGACGCCGAGCTCCTTGGCGACGATCTGCGCCAGCGTGGTCTTGCCGAGGCCGGGCGGGCCTACGAACAGCACGTGATCGAGCGCCTCGCCGCGCTTGCGTGCCGCCTCGATGAAGATCGAGAGGTTCTTGCGCGCCTGCTGCTGGCCGACGAAGTCGGACAGCGATTGCGGACGCAGCGCGGTGTCGCCGACGTCATCGGAGCGGCGCTCGGGCGTGACGATGCGTGGGGGAGTGGTCATGCGGGCAGGATAACACGATGCAGCGGTTTCGCGAGCCACCAGCACAGGCTGGCCGGAATGACGGCGACGACGGCGAGCATCGCCGAAAGCTTCAGCGCCTCGGACGCGGAACGGACACTCGGCACGATCACCGCCGAGGTTTCGGAGGGCACGACGAACATGCCAACCATGACGAAGCCGGCCGCGCCCACGGCCGCGGCGAGCCACGCCATCCAGATCATGTTGAGATCGGCGTAGACCGCCGCCAACGCAAATATCAGGCCGGCGACGACTGCAGGAAGGAACGAGGCGAGAATCGTGACGATGGCCAACAGCACGACCGCGATCGAAACCAGGGCACGCAGTGCTTCCAGTTCGAGGAACACGAGAAACATCTGCAGCACCGCGGCGCCGAGCGCCGTTACCGTCACAGCAACCAACGCGGCGGTCGTCAGCGGCCCGACAATGGAGAAAATCACGACGATACCGGCCACGCGCGAAAGGCGACGAAACAGGGCGGCGATGGGATTGGAGTGGGCCGCGCTCACTTCGACAGCTCCTTCAAGCCTAGCCGGATGAGTTGCGCGGTCTCGGCGCTCTCGCCCGCGCTGCGCGATGCGGATGCAATAGCGGCAGCCGCCTGCGGCTGGCCGTAACCGAGATTGACCAGCGCCGAGATCGCATCTGCCACCGGGCGCGGCGCGCGCTGGTCGTCGACGGCGCCGGCGAGATGTACGACGGCGGGATCGACATTGGCGAAGGCCGGCGCCTTGTCCTTCAGCTCGGTAACGATGCGCTCGGCCACCTTGGGGCCGACACCGGGCGTGCGCGCCACCGCGGCCTTGTCGCGCAGCGCAATCGCGTTGGCGAGGTCGGAAGGCGCCAGCGTGCCGAGCACCGCGAGCGCGACCTTGGCGCCGACGCCCTGCACGGTCTGGAGCAGGCGAAACCATTCGCGCTCCTGGTCGGTGCGGAAGCCGAACAGCTTTATCTGGTCCTCGCGGACATAAGTCTCGATCGACAGCACCGCGGCTTCGCCCGGCGAGGGCAGATGCTGCAGGGTGCGGGCCGAGCAATGCACCTGATAGCCGACCCCGCCGACGTCGAGGAGCACATAATCCTCGCCGTAGGAATCGATCAGGCCCTTGAGCTTGCCGATCATAAGCCCACCACCTTCAGCCTGAGCGCCGTGCTCTGGCGGTGATGGGCGTGGGTGATGGCGATGGCGAGCGCGTCGGCAGCGTCCGCGGACGGCGGCTCGGCTTTCGGCAGCAAGATCTTCAGCATCATCGCGATCTGGTGCTTGTCGGCGTGGCCGGCGCCGACCACCGTCTTCTTGACCTGGTTCGGCGCGTATTCGGCGACAGTAATGCCGAACATCGCGGGCGCCAGCATGGCGACGCCGCGGGCCTGGCCGAGCTTCAGCGTCGCGACGCCGTCCTTGTTCACAAAGGTCTGCTCGACCGCGGCTTCCATCGGCTTGTGACCGGACAGGACGGCGGCAAGCCCCTCATGGATCGCGAGCAGCCGGCTCGCCAGGGGCAGATCGTCCGGCGGTTCCACCGAGCCGCAGGCGACGTAGATCAAACGATTGCCCTCGGCCTCGATCACGCCCCAGCCGGTGCGGCGCAGGCCGGGGTCGATGCCGATGATGCGAACGGGGCCACGAATCGGGAGCGCAGTCATGGGCCAGTGATAGCGGCTGGCTGCGGTGGGGGAAACAGAAACAGAACGGAAGTAACAGGGGAAAGACGGTCTCGTGCCCCGGGGCGCGGCGCAGCACGAAGTGATGCGTTGCAGAACCGGGGCCCATGTTGCCGCCGGTACTGGAGCCGCCGTGGGTCCCGGCTCTGCGCAGCAGCGTTTCACGCTGCAGCGCGTCCGGGACAGGAGAGTGGCGTCAGCCGCCCATCTTCGCCATCAGTGCGTCCGACACCTCGAAATTGGCGTAGACGTGCTGGACGTCGTCGTGCTCGTTGAGCAGGTCCATCAGCTTCAAAAGCTTCTCGCCAGTCTCGTCGTCGACCGCGACCGTATTCTGCGGCTTCCAGATCAGGGCGGCCTTGCGCGGCTCGCCGAACTTGGCTTCCAGCGCCTTGGCGACGTCGCGATAGCCTTCGGTCGAGGCGTAGATCTCGTGTCCGCCTTCGCTCGATACCACGTCGTCGGCGCCGGCCTCGATCGCGGCATCCAGCACCGCATCGTCCGAGGCGACGCTGCGGTCGTATTCGATGATGCCGGTGCGGTCGAACATGAAGGAGACCGAGCCGGTTTCGCCGAGATTGCCGCCCGACTTGGTGAAGAAGGAGCGGATGTCGGAGGCGGCGCGGTTGCGGTTGTCGGTCAGCGCCTCGACGATGACGGCGACGCCGCCGGGGCCGTAACCCTCGTAGCGGATCTCGTCATAGTTCTCGCCCTCGTTGCCGAGCGCCTTCTTGACGGCGCGCTCGATATTGTCCTTCGGCATGTTCTCCTGGCGCGCCGCGATGATGGCGGCACGCAGGCGCGGGTTCATGTTGGGATCGGGGGTGCCCAGCTTGGCCGCGACGGTGATTTCCCGCGCCAGCTTGCCGAACAGCTTCGACTTCTGGGCATCCTGCCGCCCCTTGCGGTGCATGATGTTCTTGAATTGGGAATGTCCGGCCATGCGTGTCTCGTCAGGAATCGTGCGCCAAAGGTGAGCGTGGGAAGCGCGGCCTTATAGGCCGCCAACCCACCGGAATGAAAGAGGCTCTACGACTTTAAGGTAATAACGTAGTGTCCCGTGCCTAGGAGTCAGGCACCGTTAACCCTGATTTCATTCCGGCTTGCGAAAATAGCAACCGCCCGTTCCCCGACAAGAGTGACCTGATGGCGTTCGCATTGTTCCGGAAGCGTCTGCCCGACTTGTCCGCGCCCGTGGCAACCCCACAGGCCGCGCCGTCGCCGGTCGATCCCGCGCCTGCCTCGTCGGCCGAGGCCGATTCCGCCCGGGAAATCCTGGAACTGCTGGAACTCGAGCTCGGCGCCATGATCCGCCAGCTCGAACGGGCCGCCAACTCGGTCGCCGGCGGCGCGGAGGCGACCGCGGCAACGCTCGCGGATATTCGCGAGCGCACCGACGCCCTCACCGGCCGCACCAATGCAGCGCAGTCGACCGCCTCCACCTTTGCCGATGCCGCCGACAAGTTCACCCAGTCCGCGCAAGGCATCGGCGCACAGGTGCGTGAGGCCGGCAAGCTCGCCGACGAAGCCAGCGCCGCGGCGCAGGAAGCCCGCGCCAATGTCGACCGCCTGCGCGAATCCTCCGCCGCCATCGGCAATGTCGTCAATCTGATCGCGCAGATCGCGCGGCAGACGACGCTGCTCGCGCTCAACTCGACCATTGAGGCAGCGCGTGCGGGTGCGGCCGGCAAGGGCTTTGCGGTCGTCGCCACCGAAGTGAAGGCGCTCGCGGTGCAGACCCAGGGCGCGACGGAGGAGATCACCAGGAAGATCGACGCGCTCCAGCGCGACGCCGCCGGCTCGGCCGACGCCGTGCATCGCATCGCGCAGGCGATCGAGGCGATCCGCCCGGTGTTCGACACCGTGAACGGCGCGGTCGCCGAGCAGAATGCCACCACCAGCGAGGTCTCCGGCAACGCGGCAAGCGCGTCGCAGTTCATCATCTCGGTCGGCGAGAGCGCGGCCGAGATCGATGCCGCGACCAAGGCGGCCGAGACCCACGGCGAGAACGTCGCCAGCGCCGGCAAAGCCGTCACCACCTTCGCGCGCAAGTTGAAATCGCGCTGTGCGGTGCTGCTGCGCCAGAGCGAGCACGACGACCGTCGCAAGACCGAGCGGCTGCCCTGCCATCTCAAGTTCGAAACCGCGCGCGGCGTGTTGCAGGTCTACGAGATCGCGATGGACGGCGTGCTGATCGGCGGCGCGGAGGCGGCGAAGCTTGCCACGCAGGCCGTCGTCGACGGCACCCTCGAAGGCGTCGGCGCCTGCCGCCTGCGCGTGATCGAGCAGTCCAAGGCCGGCGCCCGCGCGCAGTTCGTCAGCCCCAACGCCGATCTCAGCGAGAAGATCGAAGACAGGCTCTGGTCGATCCACGAGGAGAACACCGAGTTCGTCACCCGCGCCATGGAAGCCGGCACGGCGCTGACCCGGATCTTCGAGCAGGCGGTTACACGCGGCGAGGTCAGGATCGACGACCTCTTCGACACCGAATATGCGGAGATCGCCGGCACCAATCCGCAGCAATACCGCACGAAATATCTGGACTGGGCCGACCGCGCACTCCTGCCGTTCCAGGAGGCCTTTCTCGCCAAGGAACCGCGCATGGCATTCTGCGCCATGGTCGACCGCAACGGCTTCCTGCCGGTGCACAACAAGATCTATTCGCATCCGCAGCGGCCGGGCGACACCGCCTGGAACACCGCCAACAGCCGCAACCGGCGGATCTTCAACGATCCGGCAGGGCTCGCCGCCGCCCGCAACCTGCGCTCGTACCTGGTCCAGAGCTATGCCCGCGACATGGGCAACGGCAACACCGTGATGATGCGCGAGATCGACGTTCCGATCCGCGTCCAGGGCCTGCACTGGGGCGGATTCCGCACGGCTTACAAGCTGTAGTGCACGCTCAGGCAAGACGCCGGCCGCGAATCATCCTTTAAGGCTGGAATTGGAATGGGAATGCCGCGGAGAGCCGGCGAACGGCTCTGACTGGAGGACTCTCAAAACATGTCCGTCGCACAACTGGCAGTCCTGGACACCGGCTCCAACCGGACACTTGCCGAACGTCTGATCGACCAGCTCGCCGACCGCATCGGCGGCCTCGGCGTCGAGCTCGCCGACATCGCCGGCAACGTCCAGGAGGTCGCAAACCGCGTCGCGAACCAGTCCGAACGGTTCCATCACCTCCAGGAGACGGCCGAGACCATGGTCTCGGCCAATCACGATATCGCCAACGCATCGCAGGCGGTGCAATCGACCGCATCGGCGGCGGTCGGCGAGATCGCGCAGTCGCGCGGCGCGGTCGACACCGCGGTCAGCCACATCTCCGAGCTCGTCGCAGCCGTGGAGCGGATCGAGGCGCGCCTGAGCGCGGTCGGCTCGGCGCTGGCGCAGGTGGCAAAAGTGTCCGGCTCGATCGAGGCGATCGCCAAGCAGACCAATTTGCTCGCGCTCAATGCCACCATCGAAGCGGCCCGCGCCGGTAATGCCGGCCGCGGATTTGCGGTGGTGGCAAGCGAGGTCAAGAATCTCGCGGAGGCTACCCGTGCGGCCACGCATCAGATCTCCGACACCGTGCGCGATCTCGACGGCCAGATCGAAGGCCTGATCGGCGAGAGCAGCGACGCCTCGCAACGCGCCAAGACTGCCGGCGAAGGCGCCCAGCAGATCTCCGGCATCATCTCGCGGGTCCAGCAGGGTTTTGCCTCGGTGGAAGCGGAGATCGACAGCGTCACGCGCGCCGCCACCTCCAATCTCGGCCATTGCGACACGGTCATCAGCGAGCTCAACGAGCTCGCCAAGGGCGTCGACCTGTCCTCGCGCGATCTCAAGAACGCCGATCAGCGCGTGACAAAACTGCTCGACACCTCCGAAGCGCTGATCGCAATGATCGCCGACAGCGGCGTGGAGACATCGGATGCGCCGCTGATCCGCGCCGTCGTCGAGACCGCAAAGCGGATCTCGGACGAGTTCGAGGCCGCAATCGAGCGCGGCGAGATCACGCTCGACCAGCTCATGGACGAGAACTACCGGGAAATCCCCGGCACCGATCCCAAGCAATACAAGACCAACTACGTCGACTTCACCGACCGCGTGCTGCCCGCCATCCAGGACCCGATCCAGAAGTCAGACCCCCGTATCGTGTTCTGCGTCGCCTGGGCCAAGGGCGGCTATCTGCCGACCCACAACCCGAACTACCGCCTGCCGCAGGGCAAGGACCCCGTCTGGAACAACGCCAACTGCCGCAACCGCCGCCTGTTCAGCGACCGCGCGGTGAAGAAGGTCGCGGCCAACACAAAACCGTTCCTGCTCCAGACCTATCGCCGCGACATGGGCGGCGGACAGTTCGTGCTGATGAAGGACCTGTCCTCGCCGATCGTGATCCGCGGCAAGCACTGGGGCGCCTTCCGGATGGGTTTTCGGCAGAGCTGACGACCGCCACGACGCCGCGCCTACGACCCTGAATCAAAAATCTGAAAAACAACCCCATGCACAGTAGCCGGGGCGTGGGGAATCAATGGCTTACGCGGGCAGGCCAGGACGCAGTTTGACTCGTCGGGCAAAACAGGAGCATAATGCCATTATTCCGAAATTTCCACTCTCCTCTTCCCTTCTCCCCTTGTGGGAGAAGGTGGCGCGAAGCGCCGGATGAGGGGTCTCTATCGGCGGGCAAAGCTGCTTCGGAATGAGATGATCATACGCGGAGACAGACCCCTCACCCGAGTGAGTCTGCGTCTACCGGCGTCGCGGCCCTCTCCCACAAGGGGAGAGGGCACAACAATGAGCCGTTGCAATTGATCCCGTGCCCGCGCTCGCCACGGCCCGACTTTCCCAATCGCACGAATTTCGTCATCGCATGAATTTCCGCATTCGCACGATCATCTGCGGCGATCAACGATGCGTACGACGAAAATGCGTCACAACATGACGATTATCATATCAATTAGCCCAATTCCGCTGCAGCGATCGCCGCACAAATTCGTGAACGTCATGGCCTGACGCGTCGGCAGCGCAAATATGCATCGCCGGAAATTCTGGCGCTTCATCGTTTCGCATCAGTATGATTATTGTCGCGCACGAATTCGCCGACTAGATCGCCGCAAGCGATCAAGCGAGCAAGGGGATGCTTATGGCAACAACTCTCACCATCAACGGCGAAACCAAATCGTTCGACGCGCCGCCGGAAATGCCGCTGCTGTGGGTGCTGCGCGACATCCTCGGAATGACGGGCACGAAATTCGGCTGCGGCATCGCGCAATGCGGTGCCTGCACGGTGCATGTGGACGGCAAGGCCGTGCGCTCCTGCGTCCTGCCGGTCAGCGCGGTTGCGAACCGCGCCATCACCACCATCGAACATGTCGGCAATACGCCCGCAGGCGCGAAGGTGCAGAAAGCCTGGCTCGATCTCGAGGTGGTCCAGTGCGGCTATTGCCAATCCGGCCAGATCATGGCGGCCGCCGCTCTACTGGCAACCACCTCTCATCCGGATGATTCCGACATCGACGCCGCGATGGCTGGCAACATCTGCCGCTGCGGCACCTATGTCCGCATCCGCGAGGCCATCAAGCAGGCCGCCAACGGCCGTCAGTCGTGAGGTCCGCCATGAATGCACACAACAGCCTCTCCCGCCGCACGCTTCTGACCAGCGGTCTCGCGACCGGTTTCCTGCTCGCCTTTCACCTGCCCCTACGGGCCGCCGTCAACGAGCCGGAGCAGCCGAAGGATACAACCGACGGCAAGTTCGCGCCCAACGCCTTCATCCGTATCGACGAGACCGGCCAGACCACGCTGATCATGCCGCAGGTGGAGATGGGTCAGGGCATCTACACCTCGATCTCGATGGTTCTGGCCGAAGAGCTCGACGCCGATTGGGCAAAGGTCGGGGTGTTGCACGCGCCGCCAAACGACAAGTTCTACGCCAATCCCGCCTTCGGACTGCAGGCGACGGGTGGTTCGACGTCGATCCGCGCCTGGTGGAAGCCGCTACGCGAAGCGGGTGCCAGCGCGCGCGCGATGCTGGTGCAGGCCGCCGCCGCGCAATGGCAGGTCGAGCCCGCGAGTTGCACGACGTCCAAGGGCGAAGTCATCCATGCGGCAAGCGGCCGCAAGCTCGGCTATGGTGAGCTCGCGCTGGCGGCACAGAGCCAGACACCGCCGAAGGATGTCCCGGTCAAGGACCCCAAGGACTTCGTCCTCATAGGCCAACCGCTGAAGCGGCTGGATACACCGGACAAGGTCAACGGCAAAGTCGTCTACGGCATCGACGCGATCCTGCCCAACATGAAGATTGCCGCGATCGCCAATTGCCCGGTGTTCGGCGGCAAGGTCGGCAAGGTCGATGACAGCGCAGCGATGAAAGTCGCCGGCGTGCGCAAGGTCGTCGTGCTCGACGACGCCGTCGCCGTGATCGGCGATCACATGTGGGCGGCCAAGAAGGGTCTCGAAGCGCTCAAGATCGAGTGGAACGAAGGACCGAACGCCAAGATCTCCACCAAGGACATCTGGGACGATTTACGCAAGGCCAGCGAGAAGGATGGCGCGATCGCGAAATCCGTCGGCGACATCGCCAAGGGGCTTGCCAGCGGAGACAAGTTCGAGGCGAGCTTCGAACTGCCGTTCCTCGCGCATGCCTCGATGGAGCCGATCAACGCCACCGTTCACGTCAGGCCGGATGCCTGCGAGATCTGGACCGGCACACAAATCATGACGCGCGTGCAGTCGGAGGCGGCGAAGGCCGCCGGCCTTCCCGTCGAGAAGGTGATCGTCAACCAGCACCTGCTCGGCGGCGGTTTCGGCCGCAAGCTCGAACCCGACATGGTGGTTGCGGCGGTCAAGATCGCCAAGCAGGTCGACTATCCCGTCAAGGTGATATGGACCCGCGAGGAGGACATCCAGCACGACGTCTACCGCCCGGTCTATCGCGACCAGGTCAATGCGACCCTGGTCGACGGCAAGGTGGCGGCCTGGAAGTACAAGATCGCAGGTTCTGCGGTGATTGCCCGCTGGCTGCCGCCAGCGTTCCAGAAGGGCGTCGATATCGACGCGGTCGACGCCGCCGTGGAGACGCCCTATGACTTTCCCAACTTCCACGTCGAATATGTCCGTGCCGAGCCACCGGCTGTGCCGACCGGCTTCTGGCGCGGAGTCGGCCCGAACAACAATGTGTTCGCGTTCGAATGCGCGCTGGACGAACTTGCGCGCAAGGCCGGCAAGGATCCGGTCGAATTCCGAAGGTCGATGCTGACCAAGACTCCGCGTGCGCTCGCGGTGCTCAACCTTGCCGCGGAGAAATCCGGCTGGGGCCAACCGCTGCCGGCCCGCGTTGGCCGTGGCGTCTGCCTGCAGCCATCGTTTGCGAGCTTCCTCGCAACTGTTGTGGAAGCCGAGATCGACGACATCGGCGAGATCACGCTGCGCCGCATCACCTCGGTGGTCGACACCGGCATTGCGGTCAACCCCGATACGATCAAGGCGCAGATCGAGGGCGGGCTGATCTTCGGCCTCACCGCCGCGCTCTATGGCGAGATCACCATCGACAAGGGCCGCGTACAGCAGTCGAACTTCCACGACTACCGCATGATGCGCATCAACGAGACGCCGAAGATCGAGGTCATCGTGGTCAAGAGCGGCGAAGCGCCCGGCGGCATCGGCGAAGCCGGCGTCAATGCCGGACCACCGGCCCTGCGCAACGCGATTTACGCCGCAACCGGCGTGGCGCTGCGGCGCCTGCCGATCGACCGGAAACTTCTGGCTGCGGGGAAGAAGGCATGAGCGGCAAGATGCGTATCCTCACAAGCCTGGTCGTGATCGCCATCGTGGTGGCGGCGCTCGGCGTCTGGATCATCCGCGGGCCCGGCCCGCTCGACTTCGCCGACGGCACCAAAGTGGCGCTGGCGGATTATCGCGCGGGCAAGCCGACCGGCGTACCGGCCAAGCTGGAGAAAGCGAGTGTGGTCGAGCGCGGCGAGTATCTCGCGAAGGCGGCCGACTGCATGGTCTGCCACACCAAGCCCGGCGAGAAGGAATATTCCGGCGGGCTCGGCTTCAAGCTGCCGTTCGGCACGCTCTATTCGACCAACATCACGCCGGACAAGGACACCGGCATCGGCAATTACAGCGACCAGGATTTCCTCAACGCGGTCCAGCGCGGCACGCGTCATGACGGCGCGCGGCTCTATCCGGCCATGCCCTACACGTCCTACACCTACATGACGGACGAGGACGTGCTGGCGGTGAAGGCGTATCTGTTCAGCCTGCCAGCCGTGCGCGCAAAAGCGCCCGACAACACGCTGTCGTTCCCGTTCAACCAGCGCTGGGCGATGATCTTCTGGTCGGCCGTGTTCAATCCGGACACGCGCTTTACGCCGGATACCTCGAAGAGCCCGGAATGGAATCGCGGTGCGTATCTCGCCGAAGCGCTGGCGCATTGCGGCGAGTGCCACACGCCGCGCAATCTCGGCTTTGCGCTCGACAACCGCAAGAAGTTCGGCGGCGCGATCACGGCCGGCTGGCGCGCTTTCAACATCTCCTCCGACAAGGCCACCGGCCTCGGCAATTGGCGCGACGAGGATCTGATCTCGTATCTCTCGCTCGGCCACGCGCCGGGCCACGGCTCGGCCTCGGGTCCGATGGGCGAAGCGGTCGATCGCAGCTTCAGCCAGTTCGCTCCCGAAGACATCCGCGCGGTCGTCGCCTATCTGCGCAGCGTGCCGCCGGTGGCCTCGCCCGACCTGCCTGCGACCACGGCGCCGGCCGCGCCCGCCTCGCACAAGGACGGCGTCACGGCCGACGCGCGCGGCAAGATGGTGTTCGCCAGCGCCTGCGCCAGCTGCCACGGCTGGAGCGGCGAAAGCCCGGTCTCGCCGATGGCGACGCTGACCGGCACCTGGGCCGTCAACGACCCCGCCGCCACCAACGTCGCGCAGATCGTGCTGTCAGGCACCAAGCGGCATACGCCGGATGGCGCTCTCTCGATGCCGGCATTCGGCGATGCGTATAGCGACGACGAGATCGCGGCGGTGACGAATTACGTCACGGCACGGTTCGGCACCAAGGGCTCGAAGCTGACGGCGAAGGATGTCGCGGAGCTGCGGGAGCAGACGGCGGAGTAGTGTACGACGAGATTGACGCGTGATCGCGCGCCAATCTCCGCCGTCGTCCCGGACAAGCGAAGCGCAGATCCGGGACCCATACCCACAGGGCGGGGTTTGGCGAAGATTCGGTGTGGGAGCTGTGCCCCACACTACTCCCTGGGGTTATGGATCCCCGCCCCCGTGCGCAATTGCGCACTAGGCGGGGACGACACCGAGGATGTGGCGCCGCTTTCAGCTCAACCATAACATCGGCGCGGACGCGTCACCCGCCCGCGCCGATCTTCGTCCTCACGTAATCGCAATCGGACATCCGTTGCTTCCCGTCGCGCCCTTGATGGGCGCCGGGGTGAAGGAATAGACGAACTGATACTTCTTCTCGGCGATCAGATCGTCGAAGATCAGATTCTCGTGGTTGTGGATGCCGTGCTTGGTCTGCAGCTCGGCGTGGACCACGAAAGCGAGCGACTTGTCGGGATTGGGTACCACCTCGACCGCCCAGGTGTCGGCGCCGGTCAGCGCAAGATCCTTTTCGACCACCCACTTCGCAGCATCGAGGCCGATGCCCGGCTCGCCGCTGTTGAAGCGATCATTGTTCTTCATCCACAGCGAGCCCCAGCCGGTGTGGAACATGATCGCGTCGCCAGGCTTGATGTCGCTCTCGGGGATGTTCTGCTTCGCCAGCGCCGCCTTGATGTCAGCCGAGGTGATCTCCTGCCCCGCATCCATCATGCCGCCCTTGAGCGCGACCATGTCGAGCAGATGCGCGCGGGTGAAGATCGGCTTAAGCTTCTCGACGCCGAGCTTCTTGAGCCCGTACGCGTCGCTAATTTCTGCAGCTGTGAAGCCATTGTAGAATCGCATCTCGCTCTTGTCGCCGTCCTTGCCCATCTGGATGCCGATATGGCCAAGACCGTCGAATTGCGTGCCGGTCTGGCCGATCTCGGTGGCCAGGAATTCGTCGTGATAGACCATCTTATTGTCACCGAACGGGCCGCCGGTCGGGCTGCCGGGAATGCGCAGTGCGAATATACGCGCACCAAACAACGGCATGGCGGCTTCGTAGACGCGGCCGATCTTGTAGATCTTGCCGTCCTTGATCCATTTCGCCGCGTCGAGGACCTTCGCCGGGGTCATGTGGTTGGATGCGCCGGACTCGTCATCCTTACCCCATTTCGATGGCCACCAGGGCTTGTCGGTGCCCTTGGGCATGGAGGTTGCAGTCTGCGCCTGGGCCTCACTGATCGGTGCAAGCGCGAACTTGCCGTGCATCGAGCCGGCGAGCGCGGCTCCAGCAACGCCGGCGATGCCCGCGGTGCGGAGCAGGGTCCGGCGATCCGTCGTGGAGCCGCCGCCGTCTTGATCTACGTTATTGATCTCGTTAGACATTCCACCCTCCCAGGTTGTGGTCAGAACAATGCCTGACTCTAAAATTGTTTCCGCTAGCCTCCTCCTCCGCTACGCTGTTGTCCAGCGACAAAAATAAGACGGCCGACGCGAGAGCTTCCCATGGGCCTGTTCGAAAGCGATAAATCCGCGCAGCGACTTCCGGTCTCGCTGATCACCGGCTTTCTCGGCAGCGGCAAGACCACGCTGCTCAATCGCTTGCTGCGCCACGACGGCATGAAAGACAGCGCCGTCATCATCAACGAGTACGGCGAAGTCAGCCTCGACCATCTCCTGGTCGAACGCGTCGATGGCGAAGTCGCGGTGCTTGCGAGCGGATGCATCTGCTGCACCATCCGCAGCGACCTGGAGCAGACGCTGCGAGACCTTCTGGTGAAGCGGGACCGTGGCGAGATTCCGCCGTTCCGCCGCATCCTGGTCGAGACCACCGGGCTCGCTGATCCCGCACCGATCGTGCAGCTCCTGCTCAACAATCCGCTCGTCTCGCACTTCCTGCGGCTCGACACGGTCGTGACCACGGTCGACGCAGTCAACGCGCCGCATCAGCTCGATTGTCAGTATGAGGCGGTGAAACAGGTGGCGTTGGCCGACCGGCTGTTGATCACCAAGGGCGACCTGGTCGAGGACATCGCGGCGCTTGAGCTGCGTCTGCGGCGGCTCAATCCCGGCGCCAGAATCGAAAGCGTCAGTCATGGCGAGATCGATCCCGCGCAGCTATTCGGCGCCGGCCTGATCGATCCCGAACTGAAAAGGATAGACGTTGAGCGCTGGCTCAACGAGCGGGCCTTCACGGAACCAGATGCGCACGCCGGCCATGCGCATCACGATCATCACGCGCACCATGATCATGGCCATCATGATCACGATGCGTCGATCGCCAGCTTCATGCTGGCGTTCGACGAGCCGCTCGACTGGATGGCCGTGACGCACTGGCTTGCGCATTTACGCAACGCGCGCGGCCAGGATCTGCTGCGGGTGAAGGGGATCCTCAATCTCCGTGACGAACCGGCGCCGATCGTGATCCATGGCGTGCATCACGTCTTCCATCCGCCGGTCGCGCTCAGCGGCTGGCCCGACAGCGATCGCCGCTCGCGCATCGTGTTCATCACACGCGGCATCGCGCGTGCGGACGTGCTTGAGCTCTGGCAGGCGGTTCGCGCCGCAGCGTGAGGCGATTGATGCGCAGTTGCGCGCGTCAATTTCAACTGTCGTCCCGGACAAGCGAAGCGCAGATCCGGGACCCATACCCACAGGAAGCAGTTTTGCGAAGACTCGGAGTGGCCAGTCTAGCACCACAACTACTCCCTGGGGTTATGGGTCCCCGCGCCCCGTGCGCAATTGCGCACTAGGCGGGGACGACACCGAGGGTGTGGCGGCGTACTTCAGCTCAACCAGAATTTCGGCGTCGCCGGCTCCAGCCGGCCGCCGACGCGCACCGGCGCGATCTTTAGCGCGAGGCCCGTCGCATCGTCCGTCTCGACCGCCACGCCGCTGAGCGTTGCAACACCAGCCGCCGGCTCGAACCGGCCGGATGGAATCCCCGACGTGAAGCGCCGCAGCGGTTCTTCCTTCTGCATGCCGATGATGGAATCGTAATCGCCGGTCATGCCGGCGTCGGTCATGTAGGCGGTGCCGCCCGACAGGATCTGGTGGTCGGCGGTCGGCACATGGGTGTGGGTGCCGACGACGAGGCTGGCGCGGCCGTCGCAGAAGAAGCCGATGCCCTGCTTCTCGCTGGTCGCCTCGCAATGGAAGTCGACGACGATGGCGTCGGCCGCAACGCCGAGCGGACAGGCGCCAAGCTCGCGCTCGAGCGCGGCAAAGGGATCGTCGAACGGGGTCATGAAGACGCGGCCGAGCGCGTTGACGACGAGCGCATGCTTGCCGTTCTTGGTCTCCACCAGCGCGGCGCCGCGGCCGGGCGTGCCGCGCGGGTAGTTCGTCGGCCGTACCAGGCGCTCGGCGCGCTCGATGAACACCAGGGCTTCACGCTGGTCCCAGGAGTGATTGCCGAGCGTCACCGCGTCGGCCCCGGCATCGAGAAACTCCTGGTAGATCGCTTCCGTGATGCCGAAGCCGCCGGCGGAATTCTCGCCGTTGACGACGACGAAATCGAGCGACCAGTCCTTGACCATGCCGGGCAGATATTCGGCGATGGCGTTGCGGCCGCTACGGCCGACGACATCACCCACGAAGAGAATGCGCAACTTCAGAACTCCGGAAATCGAACACGTCCGATTCCGTTAGCACATAATCCAGCGCGACGTCGTGCGATAGTGCCGGAACCGCCTTGATCTCCTGGGCCGCAAAAGCGAGCCCGATGCCGACGATCTGCTTGGTCTTGCGCAGATGCGCGAAGGTGTGGTCGTAGTGCCCCGCGCCATAGCCGATGCGATGGCCGAGACGGTCGAAGGCCGCGAGCGGCGTCAGCATGATGTCGGGGATGACTTCGGCCGCGGCCGGCGACGGCTCGGGAATGCCGAGCGGGCCGAGCATCAGGCGGTCGTTCGGATGGAAGATGCGGAAGATCAGCGACTGGCCGCGGGCGGTGACGCAGGGCAGCGCGAGCTTTGCGCCCGCCTCGGCGAGTGCCTTCATCAGCGGCAGCGGATCGATCTCGCTGCGGATCGGGGAATAGCCGGAGACGATGCTGCCGGGCAAAAGCGGGAACGGCAGCCCGCGCTTGGCGAGCTTTGCGGCGGCGGCGGCGCGCTTCTTCTCGCTCAGCGCGTCGCGCGCCGCGAGGGCTTTGGCACGGAGTTCGGCTTTCGAATTGGACATGCGCTTTGGTCCCCCACGTCATCACCCACCTTGTGCGCCCTTGCGCACCGGGGCGGGTGATCCAGTATTCCAGAGGCGGTGGTGATTCACACAGAGGCCGCGGCGTACTGAATGCCCCGGGCGAGCCGGAGCACGACATCTACCGAACTGGCCGCAGTTGCTTCGACAAGCACAAACCAAGCAAACAAAAGTGCGAAGCCGCGAACGCCGTTGAAGCACTCGATCCCGGAGTTCCCTACGAAAGTAGGTGGGCACCATATGTCCGAGCCCACGGGCCCGGCCAGGGACAGTTCCCTAAAGGATCGATAAGGCCCCGGGGATATATGGCTCCTGACGCACGTCGCAGCCTCGCCCGCGCAATGTAACAACGATACTGACGAACCGCCAGCCCAACGGGCGGTCCGCCCAAAATCAGCCGATCGCGATGCCGTTGCCCACCGTCCGGTTCAGGACCTGGGTCGACTTCTCGATGCGCTCGGCGGCGGCGTTGAGCGCATTCACCACGGCGGTCTGGGTCATCCGGGCGCGCTCGACGGCGGCATTGCGGAAATCCCTGAGCTCAGTCAGCTCCTGCTCCATGGTGCGGACGCGGTTGCCAACGTCGACCAGTTCGTCGCAGACGGTCAGCGCCGCCATCACGGTGAGCCTGGCATCACCGATCTCGCCGAATTTTCCGCGCAGCGACTGAATCCGCGTCTCCAGGCTTTCGGCGAGCTTGAGCAGCCGCACCTCCTGGCCCTCCTCGCAGGCCATGCGGTATTGCCGGCCGTTGATGGTGACGTTGATGTGGCTCATCCGTCCTCTCCGGTATCGAGCACCGAGCGTATCGTGACGATTGCGGAATCCAGCCGATCGGAGATTTCGCGATTGGTGCGCTCGAGCTTGCGCGCCTTCACCAGCGCGCCGTCGAGCTCATCGGCAAGCCGCGAGCGATCCGCGCCCAGTGCCTGGATTCGCGCCGCGAGCTCGTTCTCGTCGCGATCGGCATCGCGCCGCCGCTCCACCGCGCTTTCGAGCGCGTCGAGCGCCGCCATGAGTCTGCGGGTCGCGATCTCGATCTCGACGGCCGAGGACTCCGTCATGGCAGAGCTGTTTGAAACGCGATCGTTCATGCAGTCAGCGGCGGAACCTGTGGCCTTGCCCGTGGGGCTTGCCGTCCGGCAAAAGACTCGGTTCGGCAAACGGTTAGAAGCAGAAATTTACGTGGCAAGCTAGCGGAGCGCAACGCCGCCGCGAAACTATGCACTGCTAAGCAACTTTTACGGCCAAACCGACGTTTGATTGCCTTGGACTCCCGGAACCGAGGTGCTATCCCAGCCCAACCTTCCGTGGCCGCCAGGCTCCCCCCACGCGGCCCGCACCACCGCCAAGCGCCTCATTTCAGACGGATTTCAGACATGACGCAAGTCGACCACAACCGCATGGCCAACGCGATCCGTGGCCTCTCGATGGACGCTGTCGAGAAGGCGAAATCGGGCCATCCCGGCCTGCCGATGGGCGCCGCCGACGTCGCCACGGTGCTGTTCACGCAATTCCTGAAATTCGACGCCACTGCCACCGACTGGCCCGACCGCGACCGCTTCGTGCTCTCGGCCGGCCACGGTTCGATGCTGCTCTATTCGCTGCTGTATCTGACCGGCAATGCCGACATGACGCTGGATCAGCTCAAGCAGTTCCGCCAGCTCGGCGGCTTGACCCCGGGGCATCCCGAGAACTTCCACACCAAGGGCATCGAGACCACCACCGGTCCGCTCGGCCAGGGCATCTCGACCGCGGTCGGCATGGCGCTCGCCGAGAAGATGCTGGCCGCCGAGTTCGGCAAGAAGATCGTCGACCACCACACCTACGTGCTCGCCTCCGACGGCGACCTGATGGAAGGCGTGTCGCAGGAAGCGATCGCGATGGCCGGGCACTGGAAGCTCGGCAAGCTGATCGTGCTCTACGACGACAACGGCATCTCGATCGACGGGCCGACCTCGATCTCCGATTCCGTGGACCAGGTGAAGCGCTTCAAGTCCGCGGGCTGGGCCGCCGAAAAGATCGACGGCCATGACCAGGCCGCCATCGCAGCTGCGATCACCCGCGCGCAAAAATCCAACAAGCCGACGCTGATCGCCTGCCGCACCACCATCGGCTTCGGCGCGCCGCACAAGGCCGGCACCGCGAAGGCGCATGGCGAGGCGCTCGGCGCCGACGAGCTCAAGGCCGCCAAGGAAAATCTCGGCATCTCGCTCGAGCCTTTCTCGGTGCCGGATGACGTGCTGAAGGCCTGGCGCGCAGCCGGCAGCCGCGGCGCGGCGGCACGGCAGGAATGGGAAGCACGGCTCGGCGAGCTCGGCAGCCGCAAGCGCGCGGAGTTCGAGCGCCGTTTGCGTCACGAGCGTCCGGCCTCGCTCGCGAAGGCCGTGCGCGCGTACAAGAAGGAGCTGCTGGAAAAGCCGATGATCGCGGCGACCCGCAAATCCTCGGAAGCGGTGATCGAAGTCATCGCCGGCGCGATGCCGATGGAATTTCTCGCCGGCTCGGCCGACCTCACCGGCTCCAACAACAACAAGGCGAAATCGGCGACCGCCTTCTCCGCGAAGACGCCGAAAGGCCGCTTCATCCATTACGGCATCCGCGAGCACGGCATGTGTGCCGCCATGAACGGCATCTTCCTGCACGGCGGCTTCGCGCCGAACGGTGCGACCTTCCTGGTCTTCACCGACTACGCACGTCCCGCGATGCGCCTTGCCGCGTTGATGGGTGCCGGCGTCGTCTACGTGATGACGCACGATTCCATCGGCCTCGGCGAAGACGGCCCGACCCACCAGCCGGTCGAGCATCTCGCCGCACTTCGCGCCATTCCGAACATGCGCGTGTTCCGCCCCGCCGACTCCATCGAGGTCGCCGAGTGCTGGGAGCTTGCGCTCAATCGTATCGACGGCCCGACCGTGCTGGCGCTGACGCGGCAGAACCTGCCGCAGCTCCGCACCAATGCGCCGAACGACATTCCCTGCGCGGCCGGCGCCTACGAGCTGGTCGCCGCCCAGGGCGAAGCCAAGGCAACGCTGTTCGCTTCCGGCTCCGAGGTCGAGATCGCGGTCGCCGCCCAGAAGCAGCTCGCCGAGCGCGGCATCGCGTCACGGGTGGTCTCGGTGCCCTCGCTTGAGCTTTTGTTAGCGCAACCAGAAGCCAAGCGTGCCGAGATCATCGGCAACGCGCCGGTGAAGGTCGCGATCGAGGCCGCAGTGCGCTGGGGCTGGGATGCCGTGATCGGCCAGGATGGCGATTTTATCGGCATGCATTCGTTCGGCGCGAGCGCGCCAGCGAAGGATCTTTACAAGCATTTCGGCATTACCGCCGAGGCTGCGGTTAACGCTGTGCTGAAGCGCGTTAGCTGAGAGTTGAGCTTGCCAAAAAAAAGGACTACGTAGTCTCTCATATGATCAAGCATCGCCCGGCCGAACCGGGCGTCCGCCCTAAAAAACCCTCGCAGGCGCGCTAAGCGCGTTGTGCGGGATGATTGGGGTTATCGAACACGTCATTGAACGGTCATAAGGAGATGAAACATGGCAGTCCGCGTCGGAATTAACGGTTTTGGCCGCATCGGCCGCAACATCCTGCGGGCTATTGCCGAGTCCGGCCGCAAGGACATTGAGGTCGTCGGCATCAACGACCTCGGCCCGGTCGAGACCAACGCCCATCTCCTTCGCTTCGACAGCGTGCATGGCCGCTTCCCCGGCACCGTGACCGTCGATGGCGACTCGATCAGCCTCGGCGGCGGCAAGATCAAGGTGACCGCCGAGCGCGATCCCTCGAAGCTGCCCTGGAAGGATCTCGGCGTCGACATCGCGATGGAATGCACCGGCATCTTCACCGCGAAGGACAAGGCGTCCGCGCATCTCACCGCGGGCGCCAAGCGCGTTCTCGTTTCCGCGCCCGCCGACGGCGCGGACGCCACCATCGTCTACGGCGTCAACCACGACACGCTGACCAAGGATCATCTGGTCGTCTCCAACGGCTCCTGCACCACCAACTGCCTCGCGCCGGTCGCCAAGGTGCTGAACGACCTGGTCGGCATCGAGACCGGTTTCATGACCACGATCCACGCCTACACCGGCGACCAGCCGACGCTCGACACCATGCACAAGGACCTCTACCGCGGCCGTGCGGCGGCGATGTCGATGATCCCGACCTCGACCGGCGCCGCCAAAGCGATCGGCCTCGTGCTGCCCGAGCTGAAGGGCAAGCTCGACGGCGTCTCGATCCGCGTGCCGTCCCCGAACGTCTCGGTCATCGACCTCAAGATCGTCGCCAAGCGCGCCACCGACGCCAAGGAAATCAACGCGGCGATGAAGCGGGCCTCCGAGCAGCAGCTCAAGGGCATTCTCGGCTATACCAATCAGCCGAACGTCTCGATCGACTTCAACCACGATCCGCACTCCTCGACCTTCCACGAGGACCAGACCAAGGTGCAGAACGGCACGCTGGTGCGCGTGCTGTCCTGGTACGACAACGAGTGGGGCTTCTCGAACCGCATGGCGGACACCGCCGTCGCGTTCGCGAAGGTGATCTAACTCCGCTCTCGTGTCCCGGACGCGATGCAGCGTGAAACGCTGCGTCGCAGATCCGGGACCCATGTCCCTCCAGCGTAGGTCCCGGTTCTGCATAGCGGCACTCCGCGCAGCTATGCGCCCGGGACAAGAGAGTGTCCGATGACCAACAAATTCCGCACCCTCGACGACGTCGATGTGAAGGGCAAGCGCGTGCTGCTGCGCGTCGATCTCAACGTGCC
Source organism: Tuber microsphaerosporum (assembly GCA_003521225.1). Classification (NCBI taxonomy): domain Eukaryota; kingdom Fungi; phylum Ascomycota; class Pezizomycetes; order Pezizales; family Tuberaceae; genus Tuber; species Tuber microsphaerosporum. Next base: position 92,973 of record QOVD01003118.1, on the reverse strand, counting down.
CATGGACAACGGGCGCGTCAGCGACGCGACCCGGCTCGAGCGCGTTGCGCCGACCATCACTGAAATCTCGGACAAGGGCGGCAAGGTCATCCTGCTCGCGCATTTCGGCCGGCCGAAGGGACGCGACCCCAAGGAGTCGCTCAAGCCGGTTGCCGAAGCGCTGTCGAAGGTCGTGAACAGGCCCGTCGCCTTCGCCGACGACTGTGTCGGCGAGCCCGCGGCCACGGCCGTGGCTGCGTTGAAGGATGGCAACATCCTGTGCCTGGAAAATACCCGCTTCCACAAGGAAGAGGAAAAGAACGATCCCGCCTTCGTCGCCGAGTTGGCGAAACTCGGGGACATCTGGGTCAATGACGCCTTCTCGGCCGCGCACCGCGCCCATGCCACGACCGAAGGCCTCGGCCACAAGCTGCCGGCCTATGCCGGCCGCACCATGCAGGCCGAGCTCGTCGCGCTGGAGAAGGCGCTGGGTTCGCCGACCAAGCCCGTCATCGCGATCATCGGCGGCGCCAAGGTCTCGACCAAGATCGATCTGCTCGAAAACCTCGTGACCAAGGTCGACGCGCTCGTGATCGGCGGCGGCATGGCCAACACCTTCCTGCACGCCCAGGGCGTCGGGATCGGCAAGTCGCTGGCCGAGAAGGATCTCGCCGCGACCGCGATCCGCATCATGGAGAAGGCGGAAGCCGCCAATTGCGCGATCATCCTGCCGGTCGACGCCACGGTCGCCTATCATTTCGCGGCGAACGCGCCCTCGCATGCCTACGGGCTCGATGCGATCCCGGCCGACGGCATGATCCTCGACGTCGGCCCGCAATCAATTGCGCGCGTCCATGCGGCGATCGACGACGCCGCCACGCTGGTCTGGAACGGACCGCTCGGCGCCTTCGAGATGCAGCCGTTCGACCGCGGAACCGTGTCGGCCGCCAAGCATGCCGCCGAGCGTACCAAGGCCAAGAAGCTGATCTCGATCGCGGGCGGCGGCGACACGGTCGCGGCCCTCAACCAGGCCCATGTGGCCGGTCAATTCACCTATGTCTCGACCGCCGGTGGCGCATTTCTTGAATGGATGGAAGGCAAGCCCCTTCCCGGCGTCGAAGTTCTGCGCACCAAGTAATCAGTCGGCCTTTTAAGTCGGCCTTGCAGGCCCAAACCGGAGAAAAAGACAGATGGCTCGGATCACGTTACGTCAATTGCTCGACCATGCAGCGGAGAACGATTACGGCGTACCGGCCTTCAACATCAACAACATGGAGCAGGCGCTGGCGATCATGGACGCGGCCAACACGGTCGACGCGCCCGTCATCATCCAGGCCTCGCGCGGCGCGCGCTCCTACGCCAACGACATCATGCTCAAGCACATGATGGACGCGGTCACCGAGATCTATCCGCACATCCCGGTCTGCGTGCATCTCGACCACGGCAACGAGGCTGCGACCTGCATGACCGCGATCCAGGCCGGCTTCACCTCCGTCATGATGGACGGCTCGCTCAAGGCCGACGGCAAGAGCCCGGCCGACTGGACCTACAATGTCGGCGTCACCAAGACCGTGACCGACATGGCCCATCTCGGCGGCATCTCGGTCGAGGGTGAGCTCGGCGTGCTCGGCTCGCTCGAAACAGGCATGGGCGACAAGGAAGACGGCCACGGCGCCGAAGGCAAGCTGAGCCACGACCAGCTCCTGACCAATCCGGACGAGGCCGTGAAGTTCGTCCAGGAGACCAAGGTGGACGCGCTCGCGATCGCGATGGGCACCTCGCACGGCGCTTACAAATTCACCCGCAAGCCCGACGGCGACATCCTGGCCATGAAGGTGATCGAGGAGATCCACCGCAAGCTGCCGAACACGCATCTCGTGATGCACGGCTCCTCGTCGGTGCCGCAGGACCTCCAGGACATCATCAACGAGTTCGGCGGCAAGATGAAGCCGACCTGGGGCGTTCCGGTCGCCGAGATCCAGCGCGGCATCAAGAACGGCGTGCGCAAGATCAACATCGACACCGACAACCGCATGGCCATGACCGGCCAGATCCGCAAGGTGTTCAAGGAGCACCCGGAAGAGTTCGACCCGCGCAAGTACCTGAAGCCCGCCATGGAAGCCATGACCAAGCTGTGCAAGCAGCGGCTCCAGGAGTTCAATACCGCAGGCCAGGCCTCCAAGTTCAAGAAGGTCCTGACCCCCGCCGAGATGGCCAAGCGCTACGCCAAGGGCGAGCTGGATCCGAAGGTGGCGTAAGGCCTTCAGCCACATCCTCCCGTCATTCCGGGACACGCGAAGCGTGGGCTATGATGCGCAATTGCGCATCTGAGAATCCATAACCACAGCCTGGGGTTATGGATTCCGGGCCTGCGCCTTTCGGCGCATCCCGGAATGACAGAGGGGCCCCCTTTACCCTGCGACGAACGTTAACTCGGCAATTGCCCGAGAACGGTCTATTTTCACAGGCAAGGGCAGAATCGTTTTGGGAGGACCTCTCGATGAATCTGACTGAGCTCAACAGGATCGCGACCGCCATGGTCGCGCCCGGCAAGGGCATCCTTGCCGCCGACGAATCCTCCGGCACCATCAAGAAGCGCTTTGACGCGATCGGGGTGGAATCGACGGAAGGCAACCGCCGCGACTATCGCGAGATGCTGTTCCGCTCCAGGGAGGCCATGAGCCAGTGCATCTCCGGCGTGATCCTCTATGACGAGACGATCTGGCAGGATGCGAAGGACGGCACGCCACTGGTCAAGCTGATCGAGCAGAGCGGCGCTATCCCCGGCATCAAGGTCGACGAGGGCACGCAAGCCCTGCCGATGTGCCCGGGCGAGCTCGTCACCGTCGGGCTCGACAAGCTCGCCGAACGCCTGAAGAAATATTACGAGCGCGGCGCGCGCTTCGCCAAATGGCGCGCGGTGATCGATATCGGCAGCGGCATTCCCTCGATGACCGCGATCGGCGTCAACGCCCATGCGCTGGCCCGCTACGCAGCGCTGTGCCAGGCCGCGCAGATCGTGCCGATCGTCGAGCCTGAGGTGCTGATGGACGGCGATCACGACATCGACCGCTGCTATGAAGTGACGACCCGCGTGCTCAACAAGACCTTCCAGGAATTGCGCGTGCAGCGCGTCGCGCTCGAAGGCATGGTGCTGAAGCCGAACATGGCGATCTCTGGCAAGAAATGCGCGAAGCAGGCTCCCGTCGAGGAAGTCGCGGAGAAGACGATTCGGCTGCTGAAGGCCTGCGTGCCCGCGGCCGTGCCCGGCATCGCCTTCCTCTCCGGCGGCCAGTCGGACGAAGAGGCGACTGCGCATCTCAATGCCATGCACAAGCTCGGTCCGCTGCCCTGGGGCCTGACCTTCTCCTACGGCCGCGCGCTGCAGGCCGCGCCGCAGAAGGCCTGGTCCGGCAAGGCCGAGAATGTCGCAGCCGGCCAAAGTGCATTCAGCCATCGCGCCCGGATGAATGGTCTGGCGTCCAAGGGCGAATGGCAAAGCAGCCTGGAAAAGAAAGCAGCCTAGATCTTGTCGAACAAATCGCCTCCGCCGCGCCCGGCGCCGCGTCTCTATCTCGCGACGCCTGCCATCGATGATCCCGCTGCGTTCATCGCCGAGCTGCCGGGCCTGCTCGCTGCCGCCGACGTCGCGGCCGTGCTGCTGCGGCTGAAGGAGACCGACCAGCGCACCATGATCACGCGCATCAAGGCGCTGGCCTCGCCGGTCCAGAAGGCGGGCGCCGCGCTGCTCGTTGAAGGTCATGCCGAACTGGTCGCACGTGGCGGCGCCGACGGCGCGCACCTGCCCGGCATCGCCGCGCTGAAAGAGGCGCTGCCATCGCTCAAGCCCGATCGCATCGCCGGCGTCGGCGGGCTGACGACGCGGCACCATTCCATGGATGCGGGCGAGATGGGTGCCGACTACGTGCTGTTCGGCGAACCTGATGCAAAGGGCCAACGCCCGTCGTCCCAGGCGATCGCCGAGCGGCTGGACTGGTGGGCCGAGCTGTTCGAGCCGCCCTGCGTCGGCTTTGCCACCTCGCTCGAAGAGGCGCACGACTTCGCCGCCAGCGGCGCCGATTTCGTGCTGGTCGGCGATTTCGTCTGGTCCGATCCGCGCGGTCCCAAGGCCGCGCTGATCGAGGTCGACGCTGAGATCAAGAAGGCCCATGCGGCTGCGCTTGCGGGTCAGGAGCACGGCTAGCGCCCGACATGAAGCTCCCGCGCATCACCATCCTGGCCACGCTGCTGCTGACGGCGCCCGCGGCCGCGCAGCTCCAGATCACGCCGCCGGTGGCCACGCCGAGCGCTGTGCCTGAGAAACAGAAGCCCAAGCCGCCTCCGGCCGCCAAGAAGAAGGAGGCCGCGCCGGCGCCAAAACCTTCGGCCTCGCCCAAGCCGGCCGCCTCGCCCAAGCCGGCGCTGCCCGCAACCGTGATCCCCGCACCGGCAACCGACAATCCCAATGTCGATCTGGTGTTCGGCGCCTATCAGCGCGGCCAGTACAAGACGGCGTTCGATCTCGCCACCGCCCGCGCACAAGCGGGCGATCCCAAGGCGATGACCATGCTCGGCGAGCTCTATTCCAACGCCATGGGCATCCGCCGCGACTACGCCAAGGCGCTGGAATGGTACAAGCGCGCCTCCGATGCCGGCGACCGCGAGGCGATGTTCGCGCTCGCCATGCTGCGAATTTCCGGCCGCGGCGGCTCGGTCGACAAAAGCGAGGCGGTGAAGCTGATGGCTTCCGCCGCCAAGCTCGGCGAGCCCAAGGCGGCCTATAACCTCGCGCTGCTCTATCTCGACGGCCAGACCCTGCCGCAGGACGTCAAGCGGTCCGCCGAGCTGCTGCGTCAGGCCGCCGATGCGGGCCTTCCCGAGGCCCAATACGCGCTGGCGACCTTCTACAAGGAGGGCACCGGCGTGCCGAAGGACCCGGAACGCGCGGTGCGGCTGCTCCAGGCGGCTTCACTGGCGGACAATGTCGATGCCGAGGTCGAATATGCCATCGCCATGTTCAACGGCACCGGCACGGTGAAGAACCAGCCGGCCGCCGTCGCGTTGCTCCGCAAGGCCTCCCGCCAGGGCAGCGCGATCGCGCAGAACCGCCTGGCCTGGGTGCTGATCAACGGCATGGGCACGTCCGTGGACAAGGTCGAGGGCTTTAAATGGCACCTGGTGGCGAAAACCTCCGGCAAGGGCGATCCGGAGCTCGACAAGCAATTGTCCGACCTGCCGGCCGAGGACCGGGGCAAGGCCGAGGCCGCCGCCAGAAAATGGCTCGGGACCAAATGACTTGACGCAAAGGCCCTCGCAGGGCACCCCATCCTTCAAACAGGCGCGATTTCGCGCCATTTCCCCCGATCAAGACCAGAGCACATGCTGTATTCCGCCACTATCAACGTCATGGTCAAGGCCGCGCGCCGCGCCGGCCGCAGCCTCAAGCGCGATCTCGGCGAGATCGAGCATCTCCAGGTCTCGCTGAAGGGGCCGGCCAATTTCGTCTCGCTCGCCGACAAGCGCGCCGAGGAGATCCTCTACCAGGACCTCGCCAAGGCCCGCCCCGGCTACGGCTTCATCGGCGAGGAAGGCGGCACCCGCGAAGGCAGCGACAAGAGCCACACCTGGATCGTCGACCCGCTCGACGGCACCACCAACTTCCTGCACGGCATCCCGCAATTCGCGATCTCGATCGGCCTCGTGCGCGAGGGCACGATCATTGCGGGCGTGATCTACAACCCCGCCAATGACGAGCTCTACATCGCCGAGCGCGGCAAGGGCGCCTTCCTCAACGACCAGCGCCTGCGCGTCGCCGGCCGCCGCCAGCTCAACGAATGCGTGGTGGCCTGCGGCCTGCCCCATATCGGCCGCGGCGACCACGAGGAATTCCGCCGCGAGATGACCGCGATCCAGGACAGGGTCGCAGGCCTGCGCCGTTTCGGCGCCGCCTCGCTCGACCTGGCCTTCGTCGCCGCCGGCCGCCTCGACGGCTACTGGGAGCGCAACCTGCAATCCTGGGACATCGCCGCCGGCATGATCATGGTGCGCGAGGCGGGCGGCACGGTGAGCGACATCGCAACGCCGGGCGACGCGCTGGTGACCGGCCACGTCGTGTGCGGCAATGAGTTCGTGCACGGGGAGCTGGTGAAGATTTTGCGGAAGTAGGCTTAGGGCGAACCCTACGCTTCACACTCCGCCGTCATCACCCGCCTTGTGCGCACTTGCGCACTGGAGCGGGTGATCCAGTATTCCAGAGACGTTTGTTGGATACGGAAGGGCCGCGGCGTACTGGATGCCCCGCCCCCCGTGCGCAATTGCGCACTAGGCGGGGCATGACAGCTCGCCTTATGGCTTGACCGGCGCCGGCGGCCCATACGCCTCGCCATCCTTCGCGGCCTTCGGCTCCCGATCCCCCGCCAGCACGCGCTGCACCGAGACGAAGAACACCGGCACCATCAGCAGCGCCAGGATCACCACCGCGATCATGCCGCCCATCACGATGCTGCCGAGCGCCTGCTGGCTGGCGCCGCCGGCGCCGTGCGCAATCGCCATCGGCAGCACGCCGCAGATGAAGGCAAGGCCGGTCATCAGGATCGGGCGGAAGCGCAGGCGGCAGGCCTCGATGGTGGCTTCCACCAGCGGCTTGCCTTCCTTGCGCAGGTCCTTGGCGAACTCGATGATCAGGATCGCGTCCTTTGCCGCGAGGCCGATGATGGTGATCAGGCCGACGGTGAAATAGACGTCGTTGGGCAGGCCGCGCAGCATCGCCGCGGCCACCGCGCCGACGATGCCGAGCGGCACCGTGAGCAGCACCGCGAGCGGAATGGTCCAGCTCTCGTAGAGCGCGGCAAGACACAGGAACACCACGAACACCGACAGCGCCAGCAGGAACGGCGCCTGCGACCCCGACAGTTTTTCCTGGAGCGACTGTCCGGTCCATTCATAGCCGAAGCCGCGTGGCAATTTGCCGGCAAGCCGCTCCATCTCGGCGATCGCGTCGCCCGAGGTGAAGCCGGATTTCGCCTCGCCGGAGATGCGCACTGCGGGATAATAATTGAAGCCCGCGATCTGCGTCGGGCCGCGCGCCCATTCGACCGTGGCAAAAGACGAGAACGGCACGAGCTGGCCACGGCTGTTCTTGACGTTGTAGTTGAGGATGTCCTCGGTCCGCATGCGGTCGCGCGCATCGGCCTGAACCACGACGCGCTGCATGCGGCCGCGGTTCGGGAAGTCGTTGATGTAGTTCGAGCCGAGATTGGTCGAGATCGTGTTGTTGATGTCCTCGAAGGTGACGCCGAAGGCGCCGGCCTTCTCGCGATCGATCACGAGATTGACCACGCCGGCCTCGGGCAGGCCCTCGATATAGACCTTCTGCAGCACCGGGCTGGCATTGGCCTCCGCGATCAGCTGGTCGGCGGCGCGCATCAATGCCGGATAGCCTTTCTGGCCGCGGTCCTGGAGGCGGAACGAGAAGCCCGAGGAGTTGCCGAGATTGTCGATCGGCGGCGGCTGGAGCGCGGAGATCTTTGCATCGCGGATCGAGGACGAGAGATCGCGGTTGATGTCGTTGACGATCGCGGCGGCGGAGTCCTTCGGCCCGCGCTCCGACCAGTCCTTCAGCGTGATGAAGGCCTGCGCGGTGTTCATGCCCTGGCCGGAGAAGCTGAAGCCGGTGAGGAAGGTGACATCCTTCACACCCGGCCGCTCGGCGAGATATTTCTCGACCTTCTCGATGACGGCCTCGGTGCGGGGATACGACGAATCCGACGGCGTCTGCACGTCGGTGGTGACGAAGCCCTGGTCATCGATCGGCAGGAAGCCGCCGGGCAGGCTGACGAAGGCCCAGGAGAGACCAACCAGCAGCGCGACATAGACCAGCATCAGGCGGCCGGTCCGCTTCAGCGAGAAGCCGACGGTGCGGGAATAGCCCTCCTTGCCGCCTTCGAGCATGCGGTTGAACCAGCCGAACACGCCCCGCTTCGCATGGCCGTGGCCGGCCGCGACGGGCTTCAGAATCGTCGCGCACAGCGCCGGCGTCAGCGACAGCGCGAGGAAGGCGGAGAAGCCGATCGCGGCGACCATGGTCACCGAGAACTGGCGGTAGATGATGCCGACCGAGCCCGGGAAGAACGCCATCGGCACGAACACCGCCATCAGCACCAGCGTGATGCCGATGATGGCGCCCGATATCTGCGCCATCGCCTTCCGCGTCGCTTCCCTCGGCGGCAGGCCTTCCTCGGACATGATGCGCTCGACGTTCTCGACCACGACGATGGCGTCGTCGACGAGGATGCCGACCGCGAGCACCATGCCGAACATCGAGAGCATGTTGATGGAATAGCCGGCGAGCAGCAGCGTGGTGCACGCGCCCAGCAGCGCCACGGGCACCACGATGGTCGGGATGATAGTGTAGCGGATGTTCTGCAGGAACAGGAACATCACCACGAACACCAGCACCACGGCTTCGACCAGCGTGGTCAGCACCTTCTTGATCGAGGCCTCGACCACGGGCGTGATGTTGTAGGGGATCTCGTAGGAGATGTTGGCCGGGAAGAAGCGCGACAGCTCCTTCATCTTCTCCTCGACCGCGCCCGCGGTCGCCAGGGCGTTGCCGGTCGGCGACATCAGCACGGAGAGGCCCGCTGTCGGCTTGCCGTTCAGGCGCGTGTTGAACTGGTAGCTGAGGCCGCCGACCTCGATGCGTGCGACGTCGCGCAACCGCACGGTCGAACCGTCGGCATTGGCGCGCAGGATGATGGAACCGAATTCGTCCGGCGAGGAGAGCTGGCCCTTGACCAGCACCAGCGAGGAGGTGCGCTGGCTCGAGGTCGACGGCTCGGCGCCGATGCTGCCCGAAGCGACCTGTGCGTTCTGCGCGGCGATCGCCTTGTTGACGTCGTCCGCGGTCAGCCCGTAGCCGACGAGCTTTGCCGGATCGACCCAGACGCGCAAGCTGCGCTCGGTCGAATAGAGCGTGGCGCGGCCGACGCCGGGGATGCGGCGGATCTCGCCGAGCACGTTGCGGATCATGAAGTCGCCGAGGCCGACTTCGTCGAGGCTGCCGTCGGTCGAGTTCAGCGTGATGATCTGGAGCACGGCGCTCGAGGCTTCCTCGATCAGGATGCCCTGCTGGATCACCGCGCGCGGCAGCCGCGCCTCGACGCGCTTGATGCGGTTCTGCACCTCGACGGAGGCGGCGCTGGTATCGGTGCCCGGCTGGAAATTGGCGATGATCTCGACCTGGCCGAGCGAGTCGCTGGTCGATTCGAAATTGAGGATGCCGGAGGCGCCGTTGAGCTCCTCCTCGATCAGCCGGGTGACGCTGTTGTAGAGGTTTTCGGGCGAGGCGCCGGGATAGCTGGTCGAGATCGAGATCGAGGGCGGCGCGATGATCGGATATTGCGCGATCGGCAGCAGCGGGACCGCGATCGCGCCGATCAAGCAGATGAACAGCGCGACCACCCAGGCGAAGATCGGCCTGTCGATGAAGAAACTCGCCATGGCGCGTTACCGCGTCAGCTTCTGGGCGTGCCGATTGTCCGCGGTGGCGTCCGCTTCCGACCAGGATTGCGGCTTCACCTTGTCGCCGGCCGCGAACTTCTGGAAGCCTTCGACCACGACCTTGTCGCCGGCCTTCAGGCCCTCGGTCACGAACCAGAGTCCATCCTGCACCGACCCCGTGCGCACCGGCTGCACGGCGATGTGGTTGTCGTCCTTGACGACGAACACCTCGCTGCCGCCGCCGCCATTGCGCTGGATCGCCTGCTGCGGCACCGCGATCGCGTCGCTGTCGAGTCCCTGGTCGATCCGGACGCGGACATACATGCCCGGCAGCAGCTCGCGCTTGGGATTGCGGAACTCGCCGCGCAGGGTCACCTGGCCGGTATGGGCATCGACCTTGGCATCCGAGAACAGCAGCTTGCCGTCGAGCGAATAAAGGGTGTTGTCGTCGAGCACGAGGCGCACCTTGGCGGCATCGGCCGCGATGCGCTCGAGGTCGCCGCTCTCGAAGGCGCGGCGGAGCTGGTTGAGCTCGGTCACCGACTGGGTGAAGTCGGCATAGATCGGATCGAGCTGCTGGATGCTGGCGAGGTTGGTCTCGTTCTGCACCGCGAGCGCCCCCTCGCTGACCAGCGCCGCACCGACGACGCCGTCGATCGGCGCGCGCACGGTGGCATAGTCGAGATTGAGTTTTGCGCGCGCGAGTTCGGCCTTGCGGCCTTCGACCTCGGCATGGGCCTGGCGCTCGGCCGCGATCGCCTTCTCGTTCTCGGCTTCCGGGGCAGCGCGGTCCTTGGTGAGGGTGGCGATGCGGTGCGCCTGCTGTCTCGCCTGCATCAACCCGGCCTCGGCCTTGGCGACGGCCGCCTCGGTGGCCATCACCTCGACCTCGAACGGACGCGGATCGATGCGATAGAGCGCATCGCCCGCCTTCACCTCGCTGCCCTGCCGGAACAGGCGCTCGACCACGATGCCGGAGATGCGCGGCCGCACGTCGGAGACGCGCGTCGGCGCGATGCGGCCCGGCAGCTCGCGCACCACGGCGCGCGGCTGCGGCTTGACGATGACGATGCTGACGTCAGGATCGGCGGGCTGGGCAGCAGACACCGCAGAGACGGATTCGTCGCAGCCCGCGAGCAGCGGCGTAAGGGCCGCGAGCATTATTGCAACGCATGCCGATCGCGCGCGAAGTCCTGACATGAAGTTAAACGCCCCGATGTTGTTGAAACTGAAATCACGCTCCGCGCGAGCCCGTTCTGGGCGATTCCATGCGGCTGATGCCGTCAAGATAGAAGGTACTTGCTGCGACGCAACGCATTGCGCGGGCGGCTCAATGCCACATGACCTATCGTGCTGAGTTCAGGGCGCTTTTCGGGACTCACCGGATTGTGAGTCGGGTTCCATCACCGCGAGCTGCGACAGAAGATCGCAACGGACGTTACGAGCCTGAAATGCGACCGTCTTTCGGCCCGGCACAGGGCCGGTACAAAGTGCAGGATTCACCACGTGAGGCGGAAGCCGCCGGTGCCCTTGTAGTTGCGGTTGTCCGAGCTGTTGTTGAGGCTCGCATTGTAGGAGACCTCGCCGAAGAGGGCGTAGCGGCCATTGGCCCAGCTGTAGGTGCCGCCGCCGCCGATGCTGCCCCACAGCCGATCCTGCGCATTGGCAAAACCGATGCCTGCGACATCGACATTGGTGCCGTTGAGGAACTCGTAACGCAGATTGGCAATGCCGTAGACATCGGATCGCACGATGCCCGTGGCATCGTTCCAGATCCTCTGATGGTTGAGGGCAAGGCCGGCACGGCCGAGCAGGCTGTCACCATCGCGCAACGCCACCGGCGCGCCGAACCGATCGGCAAAGCTGTCGAAGGCGACCTTCGAATAGGAGAGCTGCGCCTGCGGCGTCAGTGACCAACCATTGCCTATGCCGATCCGCTTGCCGGTTTCGGCGCTGAAGGCATAGCCGAACCCTTCATTGCCGTGGGTCAGGCTGCCGGCCAGCACGGACGACAGATCGCTGCGGTAGAACATCGACTGCGCCTGACCGTCGACATAGAAGCCGTTGTCGCCATACCAGGTCAGCGTGCTGCCGACTCCCGTTCCCTCAACACGGATACGGCCATTGCCGAAGAACGACGCGACATTGGCGGTCGTCAGGCCATATTGCGCGGTGAGGCCGACGATCAGCCGGCCCCGCTCGTTCTCCAGCGCGAGGCCATCGAGTCCCGTTTGCACTTTCAAATGATCGGCTTTGTAGGTCGAGCCGGTGGTGTTGGAGGGCTGCAAGTCGGAATGGCCACCTTCGATGCGGCCCCAGAACGCCGTGGGCGCCGGCGAAGCCGCAGCAGTCGCCGGCGCGGCACCGGCGCGCGCCATGGCGTCGCTGCCACCCCAATAGCGGTTACCGACGCGCTGCTGCAGCGTCGGCAAATCGTTCATGCCGAGCAGCACCTGCGCGTAGTTCTCGTACAGCGGAACGCCCGGCTGATAGAGCGGACCGGGAGGTACCGAGGCCGGCGGATTGATCAGGCTCGAGCGCAGATACCAATCGCCGTCGCCGGGAGTGGCGATGCCGTTCTTCTGCAACGTATAGGCATAGGCGCCACCGACCACCGCCTGCTCGCCGTGAAGGACATAGCTGCCCAGAAGCGAAAAACTGCCGTTGGACGCACCGGCCACGTCTATCACCTTGATGCCTTCGGTGGTCTGCGCGCCGGTGCCGCCGACATTGGTGATACGCAGCGACGACGCGCCCGACGTGCTGCCCTGCACCCGCAACAGGTCGGTCGGCGAGCCGTCGCCGCCGAGCCGGGTGTTGAGCTGCACCGTGCCGCCGTTGCCGACGTAATTGCCGACCACGGTCAGCGTGGTTCCCGGCGCGCCGCCGAGGGTGACCGTGCCGGCATTGCCGAGCGAGGTGAGCGTTTGATTGAAGCCGGCGAGGTCGAGTGTGCCGCCCGCGGCCACGTTGAAGGCCGACGCTGCGCTGAACGTGTTCGCCGCTCCCGCGCGCAGCGTACCGCCGCTCACGTTTGTCGCCCCGTTGTAGCTATTGGCGCCGGTCAGCGTCTGCGCGCCGCCGCTGACTGTCAGGCCGCCCGTGCCACCGATCACGCCGGCGAACGTGTCGTTCGCGTTGGTGATCGTCAGGTTCTTCGCGCCGAGACTGACGCCGCCGCTGCCGGCGAGGCTCTGAATGCTGGCGCCGCCGGCGGTGATGCCGGAAATGTCGAACGTCCCGTTGGCGACGACGCGGCTCGAGTTGCTGATGGCGCCCGCACCGGTGAGCGCGAGGATACCGGCCTGGATCACGGTCTGGCCGGCATAGAGGCTGCTGGCGGCGAGGTTCAGGGTGCCGTTGCCGATCTTGGTCAGTCCGCCGGCGCCGGTGAAGGCGGAGGTGGCATCGGTGCCGACCGTGAACGCGCCGGTGTCGATCGTCAGCCCGCCCGCGAGGATGTTGAGCTTGGTGCCTGAAAATCCGTTGATGAAGGTCGCGTTGCTAGCCGTCGCCCGCAGGATACCATTGTCGAAATTGGCCTGGCTCGCCCCGGCCACGCCCCGCAGGGATTGAGTTTCCAATATGCCGCCGCCACTGATGTTGAGCGTGCCGGAAGATGAGGCGCCGTTGGCCAGGACCGTGCCGGCTCCTGTAACGACGCGCCCGCCGTTTTGGATGTTGAGCGTGCCCGCGCCTAGAAAACCGACAAAGAAATTTCCACCTGGAATGCTCCATTGCGAGCCTGCTCCGGTGACCGTCACGATTCCGGTGGTTCCGGCCGCAACTCCGATCCGCGATGAGCCGGTACTCGTCAGCGTGCTGCCGTTCTGGATCGTCAGATTGCCGGCCGGTGCACCGCTGTTGCCAATGCTGATGGTCCCCACCGAAACGCTGAACGGGCCGCCGACGCCGAGGATCGTCTCCCGTTGCGGCGGCGCACCCAGGATACCGATGTTGACGGTTTGACCTGGGACGGGAGGGGTTGCGGTCGTCCAGTTGCCCCCGGCCATCCAATCGTTGCTGGTCAAGCCGGTCCAATTGGCCTGGGCCGAGGCTGATCGTGTGAACAGCGCCGACAGCGCCACAACCAACAGGCTCGCCAGCAGCAAGCGAAGCATGCGAGTCCGGGACGTGCCGGGGGAACAATGCCGAGTCCGATTCGGACTCCTGCGAAGCATGTCATCTGATTGTCGTCGGATCGTCGCAGCAGCCCCGATGCATTCGCGCATGCACTATTCCAATTGCGTCCACACCGTTCGAGGATGCGGATTTTCTTGTCGTGTAGTCCACGAAGTACAACCACAACGCTAGGCGAGCAGAATCGATCAGACAACAATCGAAACGTGCTGCTCCGAAGATACACGCGGCGTGTGCCGTTTGCGCAACGAAAGACGCTTAACAAGTTCTTTCGGGAGTACGCGCCCTAACCCGCCTTCATCCGGTAGTGGCTGACACCCCATTCGCTGCCATCGGCGTAGCCGAACAGCCCTGATGTCGCGAGGAAGAACCAGCGCCAGCGTCGCATCCACAAAGCGGTCTCCTCGCTATGGACGCTGCGCAGGGACGCTTCGATCGTGTCGCGATGCGCATCGAAATTGGCGAGCCAGTCGTTCGCGGTGCGCTGATAGTGTGTACCGCTCCAGCACCATTCCTTCTCGATCCTGAAGACGTCGCCGAATTGCCTGACGAGGTGATGGCTCGGCATCAATCCATCCATGAAGACATGCTGCGCGATCCAGTCCTCACGATTGGCGCGGTCGAACAGATGAGAGCCGGAGCGATGGGTGACGATGTGCATGAAGAAGCGCCCGTCAGGCGCGAGCCAGGACCGCACGCGCGTCATCAGCTTGCGCCAGTTCATCATCTGCTCGAACATCTCGACCGAGACGATGCGGTCGAACTGCCCATCGGGCGCGAACACGTTCATGTCCGCGGCGACCACGCGCAGGTTCAACAGCCCGCGCAGCCGCGCCTGCTCCTCGACATAGGCGCGCTGGGCCTGCGAGTTCGACACCGCCGTCACCTTCGCGTGCGGGAACCGCCGCGCCATCCACAGCGACAGCGAGCCCCAGCCGCAGCCGAGCTCGAGGATGGTCTGGCCGTCGGCGAGACCGGCGTGCTCGACGGTCTGGCGCAGCGCCTCCTCCTCCGCCTCCTGCAGGGTGCTCGCATCGGACTTGTAGAAGCAGGACGAATAATTGCGGTTGGGGCCGAGCACCTCCGCAAAGAACGCCGCGGGCACCTCGTCATGCCCGGCATTGACGGCATCCGCGTCCCCGGCGATCGGCCGCAGGATCATCCGCCCGGCGAAGGCGGCATCGTCGGCCGCGCCCAACGCGGACATGCGCGTCGCCGTGCGTGAGCACAGGCGCTGGATCGCGGCGCGGATCACGACGTCCGGCAGCGGCACGCGTTCGGCAGTCCCGAAGATCGCTGAAACGACGCTCATGCGATCACTCCGTTGATCAGGTCTCGTTGTGGCGGCGGCGGAAGGAACGGGCAGGTTCGGGCGTTGCCACCCGCCCGGCGGGCTCTGAGGTCCAGACAGGATCGACCGCGCCGCAGATGCCGCCGCGCCACCCAGGCGAGCGCCATCCGGACCGCGAGCAAGAGCGCGATGACGGCCACTCCCCAGGATTCGTCACCATGCAAAAAATCCGACCTAAGCCTGCGGAATGCCGAAGTTTTGCAAATTGCGCCTCTATCAAAGCGCGGTTTCAGCTTTGGGTTCCGAGAGCTCTCCACGAAATCGGCACATCCGGCGCTTTTTTTGGGCTGCCGCTGTGCCATAGTGCGCCCCGCAAGCAAGTTCGTAACGGATGATACCGGCCATGCCGCCAGGCGCCTCGCCCCGCTCCCCCATCGATATCGAATATACCAAGCTATCCTCGCCCAGCGTTTTCCTGGTGCGGATGCTGGTCTTTCTGGTGCTGTGCACCCTGGTCGGCGTGGTGCTCTACAAGCAGATCATCCTGGCCTTCTTCGCCAATCCCGGCCTCAATGCCCTGATCGGCGGCGTGCTGTTCATCGGCATCATCCTGGCCTTCCGCCAGGTGATCCGGCTCTACCCCGAAGTCTCCTGGGTCAACAATTTCCGCATCGCCGATCCCGGCCTGGCGCCGTCCCGGCACCCGAAACTGCTGGCGCCGATGGCCATGATCCTCGGCGGCGAGCGCACCGGGCGGATGACGATCACCCAGACCACCATGCGGCACCTGCTCGATTCGATCGCGACGCGCCTGGACGAGGCCCGGGACATCTCCCGCTACATGACCGGCTTGCTGGTCTTCCTCGGCCTGCTCGGCACCTTCTGGGGCCTGATCGAGACGGTCGGCTCGGTCGGCAAGGTGATCGACGGGCTCAAGGTCGGGGGCGATTCCGGCGCCCTGTTCGACACGCTGAAGGAGGGCCTCGCCGCCCCGCTCGGCGGCATGGGCATCTCGTTCTCGAGCTCGCTGTTCGGCCTCGCCGGCTCGCTGATCCTCGGCTTCCTCGATCTGCAATCGAGCCAGGCCCAGAACCGCTTCTACACCGACCTCGAAGACTGGCTCGCCACCACCGTGCGCGAATATGGCCACGGCGAGGTTGCGGTCGCAGCCGCCGGTGGCGGCGGCGGCGTTGCCAGCGGCGAGCTCCAGGCCGCCGTCGAGCGCTTACGCTCCGTGCTCGAGGAAGGCAGCGCCAGCCGCGGCACCACGGCGGCAATGGCGAGCCTTGCCGAAGCCATCCAGGCGCTGGTCTCGCACATGCGGACCGAGCAGCAGATGATCCGCGAATGGGCCGACGGCCAGGGCGAGCAGAACCGCGAGATCCGCCGCCTGCTGGAGCGCATCGCGCGCCAACCGGAGAAGGGTTGAGGACACGACGAAGGTTTCGTGCCCCGGACGCGATGCAGCACGAAGTGGTGCATCGCTGAGCCGGGGCCCAGAGCCTTCACCGAGACAAATAGGTCCCGGCTCTGCGCAGCAGCGTTGCACGCTGCAGCGCGTCCGGGACACGAGAGAACGGAGACGACAATGGCTCTAGCCCGCGGCCGCCGCAGCGAAGCCGGCTTCAACTACTGGCCCGGATTCGTCGACGCGCTGTCGACGCTGGTGCTGTCGATCGTGTTCCTGCTGTCGGTGTTCCTGGTCGTGCAGTTCTTCCTGTCGCAGGAGGTCACCGGCAAGGACAAGGCGCTGGAGCAGCTCAACGCCAAGATCGCCCAGCTCAACGAGCTCTTGTCGCTGGAGAAGCTCGGCAAGCTCTCGCTCGACGACCAGGTCTCGCAATTGAAAGCGGGCCTCGCCTCGGCCGAGACCGAGCGTGATCGCATCAAGGGTCTCTATGACGGGCTCGCCGCTGCCGGCAACGACGCGCAGGGCAAGTCCACTGAGCTCGGCAAGGCGCTGGACTCGGAGAAGGCGGTCTCGGCGCGGGCGCTGGCGCAGATCGAGGTGCTGAACCAGCAGATCAGCGCGCTGCGCCGGCAACTGGCCGCGTTGGAGGAGGCGCTCGACGCCAGCGAGAAGCGCGACAAGGAATCGCAGAACCGCATCGCCGATCTCGGGTCTCGCCTGAATGTTGCGCTGGCGCAGCGCGTGCAGGAATTGTCGCGTTATCGCTCGGAGTTCTTCGGCCGCCTGCGCACCATCCTCGGCAATCGCCCTGACATCCGCATCGTCGGCGACCGCTTCGTGTTCCAGTCCGAAGTGTTCTTCGACACCGGCCAGGCGACACTTCTGCCCGAGGGCCGCGCCGAGCTCGACACATTGGCGACCGCGCTGATCGATCTCGACAAGAAGATCCCGAACGAAATCCCCTGGGTGCTGCGCGTCGACGGCCACACCGACGTGCGCCCGGTCAGCGGTGCGAACTTCAAGTCGAACTGGGACCTGTCCGCGGCGCGCTCGATCTCGGTGGTGCAATACCTGATCTCGCTCGGCGTGCCGGCCCAGCGCCTCGTCGCCGCCGGCTTCGGCGAATTCCAGCCGCTCGACACCGCCAACACGGAAGAGGCCTACAAGCGCAACCGCCGCATCGAGCTGAAGCTGACGGAGCGGTAGTGAGCGCCCCCCACCTCCGCCCCTACCACCCCGAGGACGAAGCCGCCGCGATCGACCTCTGGCATCGCACCTGGCAGCAGGCCTATCCGCAGATCGATTTCGCCGCGCGGCTGGACTGGTGGGGCGAGCGCTGGCGCAAGGATCTGGTGCCGAAAGCCTCGATCGTCGTCGCCGAAGCGGACGGCGTGCTGACCGGCTTCGTCACCATCGACGGCGAAGGCTATCTCGACCAGCTCGTGGTCGATCCCGCGCACTGGGGCTCGGATGCGGCGAGGCTGTTGGTGGATGAGGCCAAGCGCCTGTCACCGTCAGGCGTCACGCTGCTCGTCAACAAGGACAATGCCCGCGCCATCCGATTCTACGAGCGCAACGGCTTCGCGCATGCCGGCGAGGATTTGAACCCGACCTCGGGACGGCCGGTGCTGAAGATGACTTGGCGGGCGTGACGAGGTTTGCTGCCGCCCCCCTCCGCTGTCATGCCCCGGCTTGCCGCCTTCGCTGAAGCTTCGGCGTGCCGAGCGCTCGTGTGGGCCTCGGCGTAGCCTTGGCGGAGCCGGGACCGGGGCATCCAGTACGCCGCGACTGAATCCCACTACTGTCTCTGGAATACTGGATCACCCGCTCCAGTGCGCAAGTGCGCACAAGGCGGGTGATGACACCGTCAGTGAGGCGACAGTCAGGAGCGCCTCACGCGCCCTCGAACTGCAACCTCGCGAGCCTCGCATAGAGCCCGTTCTTGGCGACGAGCTCCGCGTGCGTGCCCTGCTCGACGATCTTGCCCTGGTCCATCACCAGGATGCGGTCGCAGGACAGCACGGTGGCGAGACGATGGGCGATCACCAGCGTGGTGCGGTGGCGCATCAGCTCTTCGAGTGCGGTCTGGACCAGCGTCTCGCTTTCGGCATCGAGCGCGGAGGTGGCTTCATCGAGCAGCAAGAGCGGCGCATCGCGCAGGATCGCACGGGCGATGGCAATGCGCTGGCGCTGGCCGCCGGAGAGCGTGACGCCGCGTTCGCCGAGCGGGGTCTCGAAACCTTCGGGCAGGCGGCGGATGAACTCGGCGGCATGCGCGAGCTCGGCGGCACGCTCGACCTCGGCATCGGTCGCATCGGGCCGGCCGAAGCGGATGTTCTCGCGGGCACTCGCGGCGAACACGTTGGATTCCTGCGGCACCAGTGCGATGCGCAAGCGGAAATCGCGCGGGTCCGCGGATTTGACCGGCACGCCGTCGAGGGAGATCGCGCCGCCCCGCGGGTCGTAGAAGCGCAGCAGGAGATGAAAGATGGTGCTCTTGCCGGCGCCTGAGGGGCCGACGATCGCGACCTTCTCGCCGGGGCGCACGGTGAACGACACGGCATCGAGCACATTGACGTGAGGCCGCGCCGGATAAGCGAAGCTGACCTGGTCGAAGCCGACCTCGCCGCGCGCCGGCACCGGCAACGCGCGCGGGGACGCCGGCGCGGTGATCTCGGGCTGCACATGCAGGATCTCGAACAGGCGCTCGGCGGCGCCGGAGGCAGCCGAGACCTCGCCCCAGACCTCGCTGAGCTGGCCGAGGCCGGCCGCGGCGAAGGCCGCATAGAGCACGAACTGGCCGAGCCGACCCGGCGAGATCGTACCGATCAGGACGTCATGCGAGCCGATCCAGAGGATCGCGACCACGCTTGCGAACACGATGAAGATGATGATGGCGGTGAGCACGGCGCGGGCCTGCGTGGAGGTGCGCGCGGCTTCATAGGCCTGCTCGACCTCGCCGCCAAAACGCTTCTCGGCGAGCCCTTCGCTGGTATAGGCCTGCACGGTGCGGATGGCGCCGACCAGCTCGCCCGCATAGGCGGAGGCTTCGGCGAGCGTGTCCTGCGCATTGCGCGACAGACGCCGCACCCAGCGCCCGAACGCGACCAGCGGCAGCACGATCAGGGGAATGGCGAGCAGCACGAAGCCGGAGAGGCGCGGGCTGGTGATCACCATCATCGCCGCCGCACCGAAGAACATCATGAGATTGCGCAGCGCGATCGAGACGGAGGCACCGACCGCGGACTTGATCTGGGTGGTGTCGGCCGTGAGCCGAGACACCAGCTCACCGCTGCGCGCGGAATCGAAGAAGGCCGGCGAGAGCGAGAGAAGATGCGCGAAGACGTCGCGCCGGAGGTCGGCGACGATGCGCTCGCCGATCGTCATCACGAGGTAGTATCGCGAGGCGCTGGCAAGCGCGAGCACGGCGACGACCGCGATCATCACCGAGAAGTAGCTGTTGATCAGTGCGATGCCTTCCGGCGTCAGGCCGAAATCGATCATCCGCCTCACGGCGATGGGCACCAGCAGCGTGGTCAGCGCCGCGACCGTGAGCGCGACGAAGGCGAGCGCCGCGCGGCCGCGATAGCGGGCCACATAGGGCGCGAGCGCCAGCAGCGGCCGCAGCTTGGCGCGGCTCTTCGCCGGCGTCTCGATCAACTCGGCTTCGATCGACGGGGCCTCAGGCCCGGCGCGCTCGTCGCGGTACTGGTCGTCAAGCCGTTCCACAGCGCTCATGAGATCGGACCCAAGGAGACATATTAGCTCCACATAGGCCGCTGCGGGGGGAGTGGCAAATCCGGGATGTCCCTTAGGGGACGGCCCGGTTCTCCTTTGCCCACAATGGCTTGTTTTAAAGGGGCCTGTGGGGTATAGACCCCGCCAAATCCGTCATTCGATAGCCACTCAAGACAGGCGCCGGGCGCCGAGGAATTGCCATGAAAGCCGAAATTCATCCGAATTATCATACGATTAAGGTCGTGATGACCGACGGAACCGAGTACCTGACCCGCTCCACCTGGGGCAAGGAAGGCGACACGCTGAACCTCGACATCGACCCGAAGTCGCATCCGGCCTGGACCGGCGGCAACGCCCAGCTGATGGATCGCGGCGGCCGCGTCTCGCGCTTCCAGAAGAAGTTTTCGGGCTTTCTCAAAAAGGATTGATCCCGCCCGCAAGGCTGGACACGAAAAACGCCCCCGGTCAGACCGGGGGCGTTTTTGTTTGTGGCGAGACCAGTAGGGTGGCGAAGCGTGCCCACCATTCTTTCTACGATCCGGAAAGCAAAATGGTGGGCACGGCGCTTTGCGCCTTTGCCCACCCTACGAGACCTGTGACTACGGCACCTGGGTGCTTACCGCTCGAACGCGGCCTTCAGCGCGTTGAGCTGCGGCACCAGCGGGTTGCCGATCGCCACGTATTCGACCGGCGGGGTGTGGATGGTGGTGTCGAGGCGGCGCACGCGGGTCTGAAGACTCATCGAGCGATGGATCAGATCCTGGAGCTGCGAGGGCAGCTTCTCGACGGTATCGGACGGGCCGGGATCGGCGGCGCTGAGCTTGACCTTGGTCTTCTCCCGATTGGCCTGGCTCAGCGTCATCTCGCCTTCCTTCACCGCGCGGTGCAGCAGCAGCCACGAGGCCAGCTGCATCAGGCGGGTGGTCAGACGCATGCTCTCGGTCGCATAGGTGAGGCTGACGGCGCGATCGAGCGCCTTGGCCTCGGTGCGGCCGGCGCCATCGAGATAGGCGGCCGTCTCTTCCACCAGGTCCATGCCCTCACGGAACAGGACGCCGAACGCCGCAGAATTGGTGAACCGCTCGCTGAGTTGAACGAGAGCACCTTCGGCTTGCAAACGTTCCATGGTTAACGCCCCTTACGCAACTGTCTGACTGTCCGGCTTTGGCGCCGGCTTATGATGAACAAATCATTGCGCGAGCCGGACGCGGAGTCCAGCGACAAGCGCGGATATGGTTTCCGCGCGTCTTTCCTCGGAATTCAACCGGAACGGGACCCAAAAAGGCAAAAAAAGAGCCGCCGGAGACCGGCGGCTTTGAAAGTTGATAACAGGGAGGCGTCAAACAGAGTGGACAGGAGCCACTCGGTGTCCAAACGAGGACAGCTCCAGTCATAAACCCGAAAGCTTAATTGGAAGTAAACGAGCTAATTTTTTGAGAGTTCGTTAGCCATGTCGGTCACTGGCCGAGGGGGCGGCGGAACAAACTCGGCACTCGTCATTCCGGGGCGCCACGAAGTCGCGAGCTTTGATGCGCAATTGCGCATCTGAGAATCCATAGCCACAGGCGGATGCGGTGGCCCGGCTCAGCCTGCCCGTTTCAACTGCCCGTGATTATGGATTCCGGGCTCGGCGCTGCACGCCGCCCCGGAATGACGACGCGAGATAGTTTTGCGCGAAGCATGGGTCCCGTCTCTGCGGAGCAGCGCTACGCGCTGCACCGCGTCCGGGACACGAGAGGTGAGCGCTGGGCCCTACTTCTTGAAAAAACTATCCGCCGCATTGCGCGAGGCACGCTTCTTGGTGGCGGCTTCCTCGAGCCTTGCGATCTCGGTGTTGAGCAGCGCCACGCGCTCGGTCAGTTCTTCCACTGACAGGAGTGAGAGATCCTGTCCGATTTCATGGCTGACCTTCTTGCGCGGCTTGTCGTCGTCCTCGATGGCCATGTGTCCTCCCGGGCAGTCCTGTCCTGAACGACGCCGATCTGGCGCTTTCCGAGCCGAAATGGTATCGCTTCTGCACAAGGAGAATTTGCAGTGACTTTCGCGAGCGCGCAACACCTGACGCGAATGCCCCGGCCCGACCGCAAGGAGGTTGACCGGACGGGATAAGCGCGCGTCCACGCGCGTGAGGCATGAGCCGACCCCAAGCCCTTCCGATCATGCGGGAGGGCTTTTGATTTTTCGTCGGTCGGCATCACCAAACGCGAAAGACCGCAGTCATGACCAAAATTCTCATCACCAGCGCCCTTCCTTACGTGAACGGCGTCAAGCATCTCGGCAATCTCATAGGCTCGCTCCTCCCTGCCGATGTCCATGCCCGCTTCAGGCGGCAGATCGGCGACGACGTGCTCTTCATCTGCGCCACCGACGAGCACGGCACGCCGGCCGAGCTCGGCGCCGTTCGCGCCGGACAGGATGTCCGCACTTTCTGCGACGCGCAGCACGCAATCCAGGCCGACATCTACCGCCGGTTCGGCCTTTCCTTCGACCATTTCGGGCGAACCAGCTCGCCACAGAACAGCGCTCTGACGCAGCACTTCTATCGCAGGCTCGACGATGCCGGATTGATCGAGGAACGTAAGTTGCCGCAGGTCTGGTCGCCCACGGACGGCCGCTTCCTGCCGGACCGCTACGTGCTCGGCACCTGCCCGCATTGTGGCGACCCGTCCGCGCGCGGTGATCAATGTGACCAGTGTGGCCCGCTGCTCGATCCGCCCGAACTGATCGACCCGCGATCTGCGCTGTCGGGCGACCGGGCGCTGGAGGTCCGCGAAAGCCGCCATCTGTTCCTGCGCCAGTCGCAGCTTGTGTCCGCGTTGAGTGCCTGGATCGACAGCCGCTCAGGCTGGCCCTCCTTCGTGGTATCGACCGCGAAAGGCTGGCTGACAGCCGATCTGCGCGATCGCTGTATCACGCGCGATCTGGCCTGGGGCATCCCGGTTCCGCGACAGGGATTCGCCGACAAGGTCTTCTATGTCTGGTTCGACGCGCCGATCGGCTACATCGCCGCCACCCAGGAATGGGCCGCCGCCGCACCTAGCCGCGACTGGCGAAAATGGTGGTGGCAGGCCGATGACGTCCGCTACGTCCAGTTCCTCGGCAAGGACAACATCCCATTCCACACCGTGAGCTTCCCGGCGACGCTGATCGGCTCGAACGAGCCGTGGAAGAGCGTGGACGTGATCAAGGGATTCCACTGGCTCAATTACGAGGGCGGCAAGTTCTCGACCAGCCGCAATCGGGGCATCTTTACCGACCAGGCTCTGGAGGAACTGCCCGCCGATCTCTGGCGCTGGTGGCTGATCGCCAACGCGCCCGAAAGCGCCGACACCGATTTCAACGTTGCCAGGTTCGTCGCCGACGTGAACAAGGATCTCGCCGACATCTTCGGCAACCTCGTCAATCGCATTGTCAGCTTCGCCCATCGGGCCTTCGACGGCCGGATTCCGGAAGGCGGCGCTCCTGACGAGGCCGAGCACCTGCTCGCACGGGAACTGGAGCAGCGTATCGCGACGCTGCGACGCCATCACGAGGCGCTCGAGTTTCGTGCCGCGGCCGCCGCAACGCGTGCGATCTGGGATGTGGCGAACGCTTACCTGCAGCATGCCGCGCCGTGGACGGCCATCAAGTCCGATCGGCTTCGCGCGGCGATCGTGACGCGAACGGCCCTCAATCTGGTCCGCACCTGCGCCGTGCTGGCGTGGAGTATCGTACCCAGCCTGTCGGAAACTGTGCTGCACGCCTTCGCTGGCGAAGATGCCGCGCCACGCTGGCCCCGTGGCCCAATCGCGGACCTGCTCAACGGCGGCGCCGGCACAGCGATCGCGCCGATCGGTCCACTGGTCGAAAAAATCTCTCCCGAAAGAGCAAGCCATCTGGCGGCGCGGTTCGGGCCTTAATGTCGTTTCACTTCGGCGGAAAAAGGCGATATGCCATCCGCCGAATTCATTCATCCAAGGACACATCATGGACAAGCTGCCCGCGCAAATGACCGTGGTCGCCATCTCCAAGCCCGGTGGACCGGAGGTGCTGGTGCCGGAACAACGTGCCGTTCCGCAGCCCGGTCCCGACGAGATCCTGGTCAAGGTGCAGGCCGCGGGCGTCAACCGGCCCGACGTGGCGCAGCGCTCCGGCGCCTATCCGCCGCCGCCCGGCGCCAGCGACCTGCCGGGGCTCGAGATCGCGGGCGAAGTGGTGGCGGTCGGCAGCAACG
The DNA here is from genome assembly GCA_003521225.1 of Tuber microsphaerosporum. Taxonomy (NCBI): domain Eukaryota; kingdom Fungi; phylum Ascomycota; class Pezizomycetes; order Pezizales; family Tuberaceae; genus Tuber; species Tuber microsphaerosporum. The sequence continues at coordinate 68,700 of QOVD01003118.1, read as the reverse complement.
CCAAAAGGCACAAGATCGGCGACAAGGTGATGTCGCTGGTCGCCGGCGGCGGCTATGCGCAGTACTGCATCGCGCAGGACGCCCAGGCGATGAGCGTGCCGCCGGCACTGTCGATCAAGGAAGCCGGCGCGCTGCCGGAAACCCTGATGACGGTCTGGCACAACGTGTTCGAGCGCGGCGGCCTGAAGGCCGGCGAGACGCTGCTGATCCATGGCGGCTCCTCCGGCATCGGCACCATGGCGATCCAGCTTGCGAAAGCCTTTGGCGCGAAAGTGTTCGTCACCGTGGGATCGCAGGACAAGATCGATGCCTGCCTCAAGCTCGGGGCCGACCGCGCCATCAACTACAAGACCGAGGACTTCGTCGCCGTGGTCAAGGCGGAGACCAATAATACCGGCGCCAACCTGATCCTCGACATGGTGGCCGGCGAGTATGTCGACCGCAACTATGATGCCGCGGCGGTCGACGGCCGCATCGTGCAGATCGCAACCCTCAACGGCCCCAAGGTCAGCGTCAACATCGCCAAGGTGATGGTGAAGCGCCTGACCCATACCGGCTCGACCCTGCGCCCCCGTAGTAATGCGGACAAGGCGGCCATGGTGGCCGCAATCGAGGCGAAAGTGATGCCGCTGTTGCGCGAAGGCCGCGTCAAGCCGCTGATGGACAGCAGTTTCCCGCTGGAAAAGGCATCCGATGCGCACCGGCGCATGGAGACCTCGGCACATATTGGCAAAATTGTGTTGGAGGTCTAGGCCAACGGCCCATCAGGCAAGGCGGAAACCCTTTGATTTTCCTCGCTTTCGTGGCATCTATCGCGACGCGCCGAACCATCTTGCTCCGTTCGGAAAACGCCTTGCACTGACCATCTTGCACTGAAGAGTTTGCGTCGAACGCGGAGAACCGACCTTGCGTCTGATCAGGTGCCTCGCGCCCATAGCGCTGGGCCTCATGATTCTCGTCGCCGCATCCCAGGCGCGCGCGCTGGATGCCGTCAGCGTCCGCGGCGACGCGCCCGCGATCGACCTCACCGGCGTGCTCGAGCATCAGCGCAGTGACGCCGATCGCATCCAGGTCTCCACCGCACCCGGCACCGACGGCATCGTCCGCCGCATCGAGGTGCGCGCCCGCGAGGGCGGCCAGAACTGGGTGGTGTTCGCGCTCGCCAACAACACCGACGACCAGCTCGACCGCCTGATCGTCGCCCCGCATTACCGCATCGTCTCGTCGGGCCTGCTGTGGCCCGACCTCGGGCTGTCGCGCATCGCGACCATCACGCCCTCGATCGGCGACCGCCCGGAGCGCCAGGAGAGCGCGACGGCCGACGTGTTCCGCATCACGCTCGATCCCGGCGCCGTCGTCACCTTTGTCGCGGAACTGCGCACCGACAAGCTGCCGCAGCTCTATCTGTGGGAGCCCGAGTCCTACAAGGACAAGGTCAATTCCTTCACGCTCTACCAGGGCATCGTGATCGGCATCTCCGGGCTTTTGGCGCTCGTGCTCACCATTCTGTTCGTGGTGAAGGGCAGCATCATGTTCCCGGCCGCCGCGGCGCTGGCCTGGGCGGTGCTGGTCTATATCGGCGTCGATTTCGGCTTCTGGGGCAAGGTGCTCGATATGTCGAACAACGCCGAGCGCATCTGGCGCGCGGCGGGTGAAGCGATATTGGCGGCGACGCTGCTGGTGTTCCTGTTCGCCTATCTCAACCTCAGTCGATGGCACGTGCGCTATTCGCACATTACGGTGCTCTGGCTTGCCTTCCTGGGTTCGCTGGTGGCGCTCGCCTTGTTCGACCCGGCGGTGGCTTCCGGCATCGCCCGCATGTCGCTGGTGCTGATCGCCTTCGCGGGCTTCGCGCTGATCGTCTACCTCTCCACCCACGGCTTCGACCGCGCCGTGCTGCTGATCCCGACCTGGTTCCTGCTGGTGGTCTGGGTGGTCGCGGCCGGCATGACGGTCGCGGGCTCCGTCACCAACGACATCGTCGGCCCGGCTCTGCTCGGCGGCCTCGTGCTGATCGTGATGCTGATCGGCTTTACGGTGATGCAGCACGCCTTTGCCGGCGGCAGCGCCACCACCGGCGTCGTCTCCGACATCGAGCGGCGGGCGCTGGCGCTGGCCGGTTCCGGCGATCTGATCTGGGACTGGGACGTCTCCGCCGACAAGGTGTTCACCAGCCCCGAGACCGAAGCCCTGCTCGGCCTCAAGCGCGGCACGCTGGAAGGCCCCGCGGCGTCGTGGCTCGAGGTGCTGCATCCGCTCGACCAGGACCGGTTCCGCGCCGCGCTCGACAGCGTGCTCGACCAGCGCCGCGGCCGCCTGGTGCAGGATTTCCGGCTGCGCACGCCGGACGGTCATTTCATGTGGTTCGCGCTGAAGGCGCGTCCGGTGGTCGGCTCCGACGGCGAGGTCTCGCGCGTGGTCGGCACGCTCACCGACGTCACCGAACTGCGCAACGCCGAGGAGCGCCTGCTGCACGATTCCGTGCATGACAACCTCACCGGCCTGCCCAACCGGAAACTGTTCATGGACCGGCTGGGTGCGGTCGCGCATTTCGCCAAGACCATGCCGACGCTGCGGCCGACGCTGATGGTGATCGACCTCGACCGCTTCAAGCAGGTCAACGATTCCGTCGGCATCGCGGTCGGCGACTCGATCCTGCTGACGCTGGCCCGCCGCCTCACCCGCATCCTGAAGCCGCAGGACACGCTGGCGCGGCTTGCCGGCGACCAGTTCGGCCTGATCCTGCTCTCGGAGCAGGACCCCGCCCGCATCACCGCCTTCGCCGAGACCATCCGCAAGACCATACGCGCCCCGATCGCCTTCAACGACCGCGAGATTTTTCTCACCGCCTCGATCGGGCTCGCGCTCTCCGATCCGCAGACCCAGTTGACGGACGAGATCATCAAGGACGCCGAGCTTGCGATGTATCATTCCAAGCGGATCGGCGGCGACCGCATCGACGTCTACAAGCCTGCGATGCGCGCGCGAAAGACCGACCGCCTGACGCTGGAGAGCGAGCTGCGCCGCGCCATCGAGCGGCAGGAGCTCACGATCCTGTACCAGCCGATCGTGCGGCTGGAGGATCGTTCGATCGCCGGCTTCGAGGCGCTGGTGCGCTGGGATCATCCGAAGCTCGGACGCATGGCGCCGTCGGAATTCATCAGCATCGCGGAAGAGACCGGCCTGATCGTCGACCTCGGCATGTTCGTGCTCGACCAGACCGCAAAGCAGCTTTCGGTGTGGCAACGCGCGATGCGCTCGCGCGAGCCGATCTTCGCCTCCGTCAACGTCTCCTCGCGGCAATTGCTGCGCCACGATCTGATCCACGACATCCGCACCGTGCTGTCGCGCTCCTCGGTGGCGCGCGGCACGCTGAAGCTGGAATTGACGGAATCGCTGGTGATGGAGAACCCGGAGCACGCAGCCCAGATGCTGACGCGGATCCGCGAGCTCGGCACCGGGCTGTCGCTCGACGATTTCGGCACCGGCCATTCCTCGCTGGCCTATCTCCAGCGCTTCCCGTTCGACACCATCAAGATCGACCAGTCCTTCGTGCGCACCACCAACCGCGGCACCCGTCCGGTGATCCTGAAGTCGATCATCGCGCTCGCGCATGATCTCGGCATGGACGTGGTCGCGGAAGGCGCCGAGACAGACTCCGACGCGGTCGAGCTCTACCAGATGGGCTGCGAATACGCGCAGGGCTTCGCCTTCGGCGAGCCCATGGACGCGGACGCGGCGATGCGTCTGCTCACGGAAGTGCGGCTGGAAGCGGCAAGCTAGCGCTTATCTTCTTCCGCTCTCCTCCCGGAAAGGGTCGCTCGCAAAGCGAGCGGGGTGCCGCACCGGCGCGCTTATGCCGGGCTTGATCCAGATCAATGGGCCCTGCTCGACCACCATGAAAGATGGCACGCAGCATTCGATCCAGAACGGCTTCGTCATCGAGGTCACTGGGCTCGCAGCTGTCGTTCTCAGAATGAGCAGACCACGCGTCTTTCTCAGGAGTCACGGATGACTCGGCACCTTTTCTACGCGATGACCCTCATCGGCACCGGAGTGTTCCTCGCCTCATCGGCCGAAGCAGTGACAGCCGCCCGATGCGAGGATCGAGGCGCAAATTGCCTCGGCACATGTGCCGACTACACCGGCGGGGCCGGTGACGTTCGAGGGCGCCAGAACACATGCGTGCGCGTCTGCGACCGGCAGACGACCAGATGCCTGATACGAGCCCATGACGAACGCTGGCCCCGTAATCGCCAATGAAGGCCGTGGTTCTACACTTGGGCTAACGCCCCCCGTCTCGCGCTTGCGGCGCACCGCGTCCAGCTGACCTACCCTGGCTTGCGTCGTAGCCCCGCGACCAAACAAAACCCCACCACCAGCGAGATCGCGGCAAGACCGCCCCAGACCATTCCCGCCTGTTCGAGATAAACATCCTGCGTTACCGGGTCGTAGCAGCGGCCGAGCTCGTTGAAGCAGTCGCGCCAGCGCCAGTAGCGGGCCTCGAAGGCGAGCGCGAACAGCACGCCTGTTGCAATCAGGGCTGCGCCAAAAATCCCCCTTAGCCAGCGCAGAATCATGCAGCGTCAGCTCACCTGCGCTGCTTCTTCTTGGTGAAGCGCACGCTCTGGCCGTCCGGCATCCGCGTCGCGACGAAGCCCGCGGCGAGGCAGGCTTCGCGCTGGGGCATCTGGATGTCGGGGCTGCGGAGGCTGTCCCACCATGAGGCGCGATTCGCCGCCCGCGGCAGGGCCGAGCCGATGATCTCCTCGATCTGCTCGAAACTCAGCACGAATTCCGTTTGCTTCTGCCGCATCAGGTAATCCCGCAGCGCGTCGTAATCGTTCACAATCGTCCTCTCGTCCCAGCTCCGCTGCCCAAAAGCGATGCCCGCGGAAACCAATTCTTAACTCATTGTGGCAGCGCCGTCCCGGCTTAAACACTACGCAAGATTTCGGGCGCATCCACTAGTGTCGGGAGCAATCGATGCAGTCTGGATGGCGCGACGTCACGACCCGCCGGCCGTGGCGGATTTCGGCGAAGCTGCTGATCATATCGTCCGTCGTGACGGTGATCGGCTTTTCCGCCATTTGCGTCAACGTCATGCTGGACATGCGCCGCGGCGAGGAGGCCCTCGCTCGGCAGACGCTGGACAATCTGGCCACCTCCATCGAAGCAGATATCAGCCGCAACATCGAGATCTACGATCTCTCCCTGAAGGCGGTCGCCAGCAACATGCTGCTGCCGGAGATCAACGCGGTCTCGAAGCCGATCCGTCACCTGATCCTGTTCGATCACGCCACCACGGCGCGGCACTTCGGCGCCATCCAGGTGTTCGATGCCGAGGGCAGGCTGACCATCGACGCCTCCACGCTCGATCCCCTGCCGGAGAACCGGAGCGAGGAGGACTACTTCAGGGTTCATCGCGACGATCCCGACGCCGGCCTCTTCATCAGCCGTCCGATGCTTTTCCGCGGCGCCTATTCCATCGTGCTGAGCCGGCGCATCAGCGATACCGACGGCGGCTTCTTGGGGGTCGTCACCGGCTCGATCCGTTTCAGCTATTTCCACGAATTGTTCGAGCGCCTGAACCTCGATCCCGACGATACCATCACCGTGCTCAGGCGCGATCGCACCATCATGATGCGGCGGCCGTTCGATCTCGACGTCATCGGCAAGAATCTCGGGACGCAGCAGAGCTGGAAGGCCGACAATCTCAAGGCCGGCGGGTCCTATGCGGGCCAGGGTCCGGTGGACGCGACGCCGCGCCTCTACGTCCGCAGCACCGGCCCGGGTCCGCTGTTCGTGGTGGCAGGCAAGCCGCTCGCCGCCGTGTTCGAGCTCTGGCAGAAGGAAGCCTACCGCATCGGCGCCGTGGTCCTGGCGCTCATCCTGTTCATGCTGGCCTCGACGCTGGTGCTCGCCCGCGAGATCGGCCGGCGCGCCGATGCCGAGCGCAAGCTCGAGGAGATGGCGACGACGGATGCGCTCACCGGCTTGAAGAACCGCCGCAAGTTCGATCAGGTCATCGACGTCGAATGGCGCCGCGCGATGCGCCAGAAGACGCCGGTCGCGCTGCTGATGATCGATGCCGATCACTTCAAGGCCTACAATGACACGTTCGGCCATCAGGCCGGCGACCAGGTGCTGGTCGGCATCGCGATCTGCATTTCCGATTCGGTGCGGCGGTCCGGCGACTGCGCCGCGCGCTATGGCGGCGAGGAATTCGCAGTGCTGCTGCCGAACACCTCGGCCGCCGAGGCCTTCAATGTCGCCGAGACGATCCGCGGCAAGGTGCAGGGCTGGTCCGACGACCAGGCGATGTCGACGGTCTCCTGCGGGATTGCAGGCTTGGTTCCTACCACCGGCCTGGACTGGCCGGTCCTGGTCGCCGCCGCCGACAAGGCGCTCTATGCGGCGAAAGCCGGCGGCCGCAACCAGTCCGTGGTCGCGAGCCTTCCGAAGCTATCGCTGGTGGCGTGAGGGGCCCCCTCCGTCATTGCGAGCGAAGCGAAGCAATCCAGACTGTCTCCGCGGAGGCAGCCTGGATTGCTTCGTCGCTTCGCTCCTCGCAATGACGAGTGGAGCGCTACTGCCCCAGATACTTCTTCATCTCCGCAATCAGCCCATCGCGCAGTTCCGGCCGCTTCAGGCCGTAGGCGATGTTGGCACGGAGGAAGCCGGGCTTGGAGCCGCAATCATGGCGCTCGCCCTCGAACTCGACGCCGTAGAATTTCTGCGACTTGGCGAGGCCGATCATGGCGTCGGTGAGCTGGATCTCGCCGCCGGCGCCGCGCTCCTGGGTCTCAAGGATCTTGAAGATCTCCGGCTGGAGGATGTAGCGGCCGGTGATGGAGAGGTTGGAGGGCGCGGTGCCCTTGGCCGGCTTCTCGACCATGCCGTCGACCTCGAACATCTTGCCGGTGCGCTTGCCGACGCCGCAGATGCCGTATTGATGGGTAAGATGGTCGGGCACCGCCTCGACCGCGATGACGTTGGATTTTTCGCCGAGCGTTGAAGCCGTCTCGATCATCTGCTTCAGGCAGCCGGTCGTGTTGAGCACGAGCTCATCGGGCAGCACCACCGCGAACGGCTCGTTGCCGACGATGTCGCGCGCGCACCAGACCGCGTGGCCGAGACCGAGCGGCGCCTGCTGGCGGGTGAAGCTGACGGCGCCGGCCTCCGGCTGGTTCTGCGCCAGGATGTCCTGCTCGGCCTTCTTGCCGCGCGCGGCGAGCGTCGCGTCGAGCTCGAACATCTTGTCGAAATGATCTTCGATGACGTTTTTGTTGCGGCCGGTGACGAAGATGAAGTGCTCGATGCCGGCTTCCCTCGCCTCGTCATAGACGTACTGGATCAGCGGCTTGTCGACGATGGTCAGCATTTCCTTCGGCATCGCCTTGGTGGCGGGCAGGACGCGGGTGCCGAGGCCGGCGACGGGGAATACGGCTTTGCGAATTTTCATGGGACAGATCGAATACCTGAGGACGTGAAGGGAGCAATGGTATCTTGCTAGCTTGTTTGCAGCCGCTAACAAAGGCGGATGTGGGGCCTCGCGCTCACAGAGTTGAGAAAAAGGCCGACACCAAAATTTCACCTTTGTTAAGCTATTGGCAACCGGTACCGGGCCTCCTGAAGGCGGATTTTCGGCCGGACAGGTAGGGTATGATGCAATCAGTGGCAGCGCTGGCGAAACGTGCTGGATTTGTGACCGGCGCAATGATGCTTGCGGCCGCTGTGCTGCTGCCTGTCAGCGCGCACGCCCAGGCGCAGAACGGCTTGTCGAACCTGTTCGGCGGTATTTTCTCCGGCCCGAATCCGGCGCCTGCGCAAGCCCCGCCCGGCCCCGGCGGCGCCTTGCCATGGACCGGCGAGGACGGCGCCTCCGGCCACCCGCTGATGACGGCCGCTGCGATCCGCGAGGCCGCCTCCAACTTCAACAATTGCGTCGCGGGGATGTGGCCCGATGCCGCACGGCGCAACATCACGCAGGAGAATTTCCAGCGTTTCACGGCGGGGCTCTCACCCGATCTGCGCATCATGGACCTGATGGACTCGCAGCCGGAGTTCACCAAGTCGATCTGGGACTATCTCGACATCCTCGTGAACGACAACCGCCTCGCCAAGGGCCGCGAGGTCCTCGCCAAATACAAGGCGCAGTTCGATGCCACCGAAAAGGCCACCGGCGTCGACCGCTACATCATCGCCTCGATCTGGGGCATCGAGTCCAATTACTCGACGCAGATGGGCGACCGCAGCGTGCTGCAATCGACCGCGACGCTCGCCTGCATCGGCCGCCGCCAAGCCTATTTCAGGGACGAGTTTCTCTCCGCGCTGGAGATCCTCAACCGCGGCGATCTCAGGCCTGAGCAGATGCGCGGCTCCTGGGCCGGCGCCTTCGGCCCGACCCAGTTCATGCCGACCGCGTTCAAGCGCTTTGCCGTGGATGGCGATGGCGACGGACGGCGCGACGTCGTCGACAATCCCACCGACCTGATCGCCTCGACCGCCAACAATCTGAAGAAGGACGGCTGGCAGGCCGGCCAGACCTGGGGCTACGAGGTCGTGGTGCCGCAGGGCTTCAACTACATGCTGGCCGATCGCGCCAAGGCGATGACGATGGCGCAGTGGGAGAAGCTCGGGCTCAAGCGCCCGACCAACCAGCCCTTCCCGCATCCGGCCGAGAAAGCCTATCTGCTGGCGCCCGCCGGGGCGCAGGGCCCGGGCTTCCTGATGCTGCAGAATTACCGCGTCATCATGAAGTACAACCCGGCCGAGGCCTATGCGCTGGCGATCGGCCATTTCGCCGACCGCCTGCGCGGCGGCCAGCCCTTCGTGCAGCCCTGGCCGCGGCAGGAGCGCGAGCTGTCCCGCACCGAACGGCTGGAACTCCAGCAGCTGCTGGCCCAGCGCGGCTTCTACAAGGGCACCCCGGACGGCCAGTTCGGCGGCCAGACCCGGGAGGCGCTGCGCAATTTCCAAGCCTCGATCGGGGTCCCCGCCGACGGATTTGCCTCCTCGGACGTGCTGGATCGCCTCCGCGGGCGGTAAAACCGCCCCGAAAGTAACCCTGAACAGGGATTTTGCCCGATCGCCTTGACGGGGATGGCTGTTCCCCGGTGTATGGCAGAAGAATCCGCAAAGAGAATCTGCCCGTTTGGCGCCTGATTCCGCTATTATATCGAGCCTGTCCCAATCCCCATTGCGCGTGCCTGAGATCGCATGTCGAAGAAGTCCCTGTTCAAGGCGCTGACCGAGACCGGCCCGCTAATCGCGCTGGGGACGGCGCTTGCGATTCTGGTCTCCGTCGCGGGACCCGCCTCGGCGCAGTTCTTCAACTTCCCCGGTTTCGGCGGTCCGCCGCAGCGGCAGGCCCCGCCACCGCGGAACGGTGGAGGCGGCGGCTGGTTCGGCGGCGACTTCTTCGCGCCATTCCAGCAGCCGCAGCAGCAGCAGGCGCCGCGCCAGGATTTTTCGCGCGCGCCGGCACCCGCCAAGCGCGACACCACGCCCGACAAGAACGTGCTGGTGATCGGCGACGCCATGGCCGACTGGCTCGCCTACGGCCTCGAAGACGCCTACACCGAGCAGCCCGACATGGGCGTGATCCGCAAGCACAAGACCACGTCCGGCCTGATCAAGTACCAGCCGAAGGGTGAGCCCGCGGACTGGGCGGCGGCAGCGAAGGGGATTCTCGAGACCGAGAAGCCTGATGTGATCGTCGTCATGCTCGGCCTCAACGACCGCATCTCGATCCGCGAGGCCGCACCCGACAAATCCGACAAGGCGACGGACAAGAAGAACGACAAGGGCGCGCGCGCCAAGCCACCGGCCAAGCCGGGCGATGCTAAACCCGACACCGCCGCCAAGCCGGACGACAAGCCGGCCGACGCCGACCTGCCGCAGGACGATGCCGACAACGCCGACACGCCGGCCGTCGCAACACCGGAGAAGACCGCGCGCAACCCGAACGGCCTCTACGATTTCCGCGACGAGCGCTGGGTCGAGCTCTACGGCAAGAAGATCGAGGAGCTGGCCAACGTCCTCAAGTCCAAGGGCGTGCCGGTGCTCTGGGTCGGCCTGCCCGCGATCCGCGGCCCCAAGGGCACCGCGGACATGCTGTTCCTAGATTCGCTCTATCGCGAAGGCGCGGCCAAGGCCGGCATCACCTATGTCGATGTCTGGGACGGCTTTGTCGACGAAGCCGGCCGCTTCCTCCAGAAGGGCCCGGACTTCGAGGGCCAGATCCGCCAGCTCCGCAGCTATGACGGCGTCTATTTCACGAAACCCGGCGCACGCAAGCTCGCCCACTATGTCGAGCGCGAGATCACGCGCCTGCTCGCCGGACGCTCCGGCCCGATTGCGCTGCCGAGCGAGCCTGCGACCCCCGACACCAGCGCCGAGCCCGGCAAGCCCGCGCCGCGGCCGCTGGCGGGACCGATCGTGCCGCTGGTTGCGGCCTCGATCTCGGCCGATCAATTGCTGGGCGGACCGGGTTCGCGTCCCGCCGCCGTCGATGCGCTCGCCGCGAAGACGATGGTGAAGGGTGAGCCGCTGGCCGCGCCCGCCGGCCGTGCCGATGATTATGCCTGGCCGCGCCGCGAAGTCGGCCGCGAGCAGGCCAAGGGCGATACGCCGATGGCGGCGACGACGCCGGATGGTGGTGCTGCTGCTCCCGGTACGCCAAGCGCTGCCGCTGCGATCGCACCGCCAAGACTCGCGCCGAAGAAGCCGCCGGTGCAGCTGCAGCCGCAGCAGCCGGCCCAGGCAACGCCGGCATTCCGCGATTTCTTCGGCTTCGGCTCTCCGCAACCACCGCCGCGTCAATTCGCGCCGGCGCCGCGTAATCCCAATCCCGCGATCCCGCGCCCGCCTGGTAACGTCGGGCGATCGGCGGAGATGTTCCGGTAGTTTTTCTGAATTGAGATCTCGTGTCCCGGACGCGCTGCAGCGTGTAACGCTGCCGCGCAGAGCCGGGACCCAGCACTGCGACATTCACAAAAGAATGGGCCCCAGCTCCGCAAAGCGGCGTTGCCGGACGATGCTACGCATCGCCTAGGCCGCATTGCGTCCGGGGCACGAAAGACGGGGGCTTTGGCTCAGCCGTAATAGCGCCAGCGCGGCGGCGGGCGACGGGCGGGACGCGACATCAGGAGCGCGAGTGCGAAGCCGATCCCGCCGGCGATCAGCAGCGCACCGAGCGGATTATCCTGCACCTTCTTGGCAATCGCCTGCGAACCGTCGCGCAAGGTCTCGGCCGGCTTGTCGTAGGCATCCTTGGCGTAGCCGGCCGCAGTCTCGCCGGCGTCGCGCACGGCGTCCTTGGCCTGGCCGTAGAGATTCTGCACGGTGCCGGCGGCTTCCCGCGCCTTGCCTGACGCCTGTGTCTGCGCATCGCCAGCGAGATCACCGACGGCGCCTTCCGCGCGCCCGGCGAATTCCTTGGCCGATCCGACGATCCGATCCTTGTCCATGTTGCTCCTCCTCGGGGGTCAGCCGAGGTAACCGATCAGGCGTAGCGCAGTTCCAATCGCCTCGCGCAATCGCCTAAAGAATAAGCCCGCCATCGACCACCAGCGTCTGGCCAATGATGTAGGACGACAGCGGCGAGGCCAGGAACAGCGCCGCGCCCGCCATGTCAGCCGGCGTGCCCAATCGCCGCAGCGGAATGCGCGACAACGCGCCTTCGAGCCGCTTGGGATTGTCGGTGGTCACCTTCGTCATCTTGGTGTCGACGAGGCCGGGCGCGATACCGTTGACGCGGATGCCATCCTCGGCCCAGGCCTCGCCCAGCGTCCGCGTCAATCCGACTGCGCCGGTCTTCGAGGCGTTGTAGGCGGGATTGCCCATGGTGGAATGATAGGCTGCGGTCGAGGACACCATGATCAGCGCGCCCTTGCTATCGTGCAGCATGGAATGAAAGCGCGTGGCGCAGGCCATCAGGCTCATCAGATTGACCTCGACGACCTTGCGGAAGCCGGCCATCTCGAACTCGCCGCGGCGATAGAGCACCGCGCCCTGAGCGAGCACGAGCACATCGAGACGGTCGAAGGACGGCTTGAACGCTTCCACCGCGCCGGTGTTGCCGACGTCGAGCTGCGCATAGGAAAGACCCGTGAGATCGGAGCCTTCTTGCGCCGAATATTCCGCGGGATGAGCACGCGTGCCGCAGACTGCAACTTGCGCGCCCTTGGCGCGAAAGGCTTGCGCGATGCCGTTGCCGATACCGCTGGAACCGCCGACCACCAGCACCTGCTTGCCTGAGAAATCGAGCTCGTTCGCCATCGCGGCCTCCCCTTTTGCCTTGCTTGTTTGACCTGTCTGCGGATCGATGCCAGCCTTGTCCATCTCATAACAAGAAACAAGAGACGCGAGGAAACGGCATGTCCGAATTCAAGGAGCTCAGCCGGTCGGTGAAGGGCCTGACCGTTCTCGTCACGGGTGCGGCGAGCGGCATGGGGCGCGCGACAGCGCGCGTGTTCGCCGCTGAAGGCGCGAACGTCGCCGTCACCGACTTTGATGAGCAGGGCGCGCTGTCCGTTGCCAAGGAGATTGCCGCGAACGCCGGATCCGCGAAGGCGTGGAAGCTCGATGTCGCCGATGGCGGCGAGATCAAGCGCGTGGTTGGCGATGTCGCGGCGCATTTCGGCGGGCTCGACATCATCGTCAACAATGCCGGCATCTCCGTGCGCGTCGCGATCGACGACGAGGCTTACGAAGACGCCTGGGCCAAGGGCATCGCCGTGATGCTGACGGCGCATCCGCGCATCATCCGCGCTGCGCTGCCGCACTTGCGCAAGTCGAAGAGCCCGCGCATCGTCAACATCGCCTCGACCGAGGCGCTCGGCGCCACAGCATTGCACAGCGCCTATTCGGCGGCGAAGGGCGGCGTGGCGAGCCTCACGCGCTCGCTCGCCGTCGAGCTCGGCCGCGAAGGCATCACCGTCAACTGCATCTGCCCGGGCCCGATCCGCACCGCCATCACCGACCGCATCTCCGAAGAGCACAAGACCATCTACGCCAAGCGCCGCACTGCACTGGGCCGTTACGGCGACCCCGAGGAGGTCGCGCATATGACGCTGAGCCTGTGCCTGCCGGCTGCGTCTTTCCTCACCGGCGCGGTGATCCCTGTCGACGGTGGCCTGATGGCGCGCAACGCGTGAGAGCCATGACGCTTAAGAGATATGCGCGCCGAGCGTTGACAACTCCGGTCGCGGGAGTAGCTTTTTCACCGGCAGAGCGGGACCAACCGCTCGCGGTTCGCGGGAGAAACACCATGACGATCGCCATCCGGCAGCTTCAGAAACATTTTGCCGGCGAGGTTTCCGGCCTCGATCTGCGAAAGCCTCTCACCGAGGCCGAGGCGCGCGAGGTCGAGGCAGCCATGGACAAATATGCGGTGCTGGTCTTCCACGACCAGGACATCACCGACGAGCAGCAGATGGCCTTCGCGCTGAATTTCGGCCAGCGCGAGGACGCGCGCGGCGGCACCGTGACCAAGGAAAAGGACTACCGGCTCCAATCGGGCCTCAACGACGTCTCCAATCTCGGCAAGGATGGCAAGCCGCTGGCGAAGGACAGCCGCGCGCATCTGTTCAACCTCGGCAACTGCCTGTGGCATTCCGACAGCTCGTTTCGCCCGATCCCCGCAAAATTCTCGCTGCTGTCGGCGCGCGTGGTGAACCCGAAGGGCGGCAATACCGAGTTCGCCGACATGCGCGCGGCCTATGACGCGCTCGATGACGACACCAAGGCCGAGATCGAGGATCTCGTCTGCGAGCACTCGCTGATGTATTCGCGCGGATCGCTCGGCTTCACCGAGTACACCGACGACGAAAAGCAGATGTTCAAGCCGGTGCTGCAGCGCCTGGTGCGCACCCATCCGGTGCATCGCCGCAAGTCGCTGTACCTCTCATCGCATGCCGGCAAGATCGTCAGCATGAGCGTCCCCGAAGGCCGGCTGCTGCTGCGCGATCTGAACGAGCATGCGACGCAAGGCGAGTTCGTCTACGTCCACAAATGGAAGCTGCATGATCTCGTGATGTGGGACAACCGCCAGACCATGCATCGCGTCCGCCGCTACGACCAGTCCCAGCCCCGCGACATGCGCCGCGCGACGGTGGCGGGGACAGAGCCGACGGTACAGCAGCAGGCGGCGGAGTAGGCGCGGCACACCCCGCTGGACGTGGTCATCGCCCGGCTTGACCGGGCGATCCAGTACTCCGAGACGGTTGTGATGGAATCGATAGGCCGCGGCGTACTGGATGCCCCGGTCAAGCCGGGGCACGACAGCGGAGGGTGGCGCAGGACACCGCAAACCGTCGCAGCAGCTGCTACACAGCTACGCGTGTCCCGCATCGTTCGAGAGCATGCCGGGATCGATGCCGATCTTGCGCAGCGCGCGTCCGTACTTCTCGTCGACATCGTCGCCGAAGATCAAATCCGAATCCGCATCGCAATGCAGCCAGCCATTGCTCTGGATTTCGGTCTCGAGCTGGCCCGGCGCCCAGCCGGCATAACCAAGCGCGAGGATGGCGTGCTTCGGGCCGGAGCCGTTGGCGATCGCCCGCAGGATGTCGACGGTCGCGGTGAGGCAGACGCCGTCGTCGATCCGGAGCGTCGCGTTCTCGATGTAGAAATCGCTGGAATGCAGCACGAAGCCGCGGCCGGTATCGACCGGCCCGCCACGCAGCACCTTCATGCTTTCGGCGTTCTCCGGCAGCTTGATGTGCTCGCCCTTCTTGATGATGCCGAGCTGCTGCAACAGCTCGGGGAAGTCGATGCTGCCGGCGGGATGATTGACGATGATGCCCATCGCGCCCTCGGCGGAATGCGCACAGAGATAGATCACCGAGCGCTCGAAGCGCTCATCGCCCATCACGGGCATCGCGATCAGGAGCTGGCCGTCGAGATAGCCGGCCGAACTGGGAAGCGCGGGGGCCGCGCTGCGGGTGCTTTCGCCCGTCCTTTTGCCTGTGGGAGCCATCGGTGAAGCACTCCGGTTTCGATTCCTATCCTGATGTCGGGCCGGGCTGCTGTCAAATCAAGGCTTGCATAGACTTGATTCAGGTGCATCCATCACAAGCAATTCAATGGTTTGCCTAGGGGCGACCCTGTAAAGACGTGCCATGCTGACAAGAGTTCCCCTGCATGCGGCGTTTGGCGTCGCAACAACCCTGCTTGCGTCGTCGATGACGCTCGCAGCCCGCGCCGACGACGCTTCGCCCTGGCAGCGCGACGGCCATTCCGCAGTGCGATTGCTGGCGGGATCGCGCAGCGGCGCCGTCCTGCTCGGCGGTATCGCCTTCCAGCTCCAGCAGGGATGGAAGACCTACTGGCGCATCCCCGGCGATTCCGGCGTTCCGCCGCGGTTCGATTTCTCCAAATCGGACAATGTCGAAGCGGTGACGGTGATGTGGCCGGCGCCGCTGAAATTCGATGACGGCGCGGGCGGGCATTCGATCGGCTATCACGGCCAGATCGTGCTGCCTCTGCGCATCGTGCCCAAGGCGCCCGACAAGCCGGTGACGCTGCGCGCCGAGATCAACTACGCCGTGTGCGAGAAGCTCTGCGTTCCCGTCGAGGCCAATGTCGAGCTTGGCTTCAACAACGTCGCCTCGACCGAGGACGCAAATCTGCGTGCCGCGCTCGACACCGTGCCGAAGCCTGCCACGATCGGTGATCCCAATCCGCTGACCATCCGCGACGTCAGACGTGACGGGCCCAAGAATGTCGTGGTCGACGTGGTCGTGCCCGATAGCCGCGGCGTCAATTTGTTCGTGGAAGGGCCGACGCTCGATTGGGCGTTGCCGATTCCGGCGCCGGTCGAGCGCAGCCCACCCGGCGTGCAGCGATTTTCCTTCGAGCTCGACGGACTGCCGCCGGGCGCCAAGCCCGACGGAGCGGCGCTGAAGTTCACGCTCGTCGCGCCTGAGAAATCGTACGAGTTCAATACGAATCTGGAGTGAGCCGGAGCTGAGTTGCGCTGCCAGCGCGACATATTCAGCTGTCGTCCCGGGGCGCGTGCGGCGCGAGCCCGGGACCCATAGCCACAGGGAGTGGTTTGGCGAAGACTCGGAGTTACCAGCCAGCGCAACAATTTCTCCCTGGGGTTATGGGTCCCCGCCCCCCGCGCGCAATTGCGCACTAGGCGGGGACGACGCCGGTGGCTGGAGCGGCAGCATGCCTCACCCAACCCAATCTTAACGAATGGTTGCTAATCCCCAAGGGCTAGCGCATCAGGCCTGCCGCAGCATGCGGGACGCCTGATACGGACGCCCTGGGGATCTCGAATTGGCCGTGATGGATGCAGAACCCGCAACGACCGGACCTGCCGGCCTCATCGCGCGGCTGCGCGCGAAGCTGACGGGCGGGTCGAACGAAGCGTCGCTGACGCGGCGGTTGGCCGGCACCATCTTCATCATCCGGGTGATCAGCGCGGGCCTTGCCTATTTCTCGCAGGTTCTGCTCGCGCGCTGGATGGGGACGTCCGACTACGGCATCTATGTCTACGTCTGGACCTGGGTGCTGCTGCTCGGCAGCATGATGGACTTCGGCATCTCGGCCTCCGCGCAAAAGATCATTCCCGAGTATCGCACCAGCGGCGAGCATGCACTGCTGCGCGGCTTTCTCTCCGGCAGCCGCTGGCTGACCTTTGCCGCGTCCACGCTGGTGTCGCTGGGGCTCGCCGGTATCGTCAAGCTGCTCTCGCCCTGGATCGATCCGGCCGAGGTGCTGCCGCTCTATATCGGCTGCATGACGCTGCCCGCCTTCGTCGTCGCCAACACCCAGGACGGCATCGCGCGCTCGCATGACTGGATGCAGCTCGGCCTGATGCCGCAATTCATCATCCGCCAGGCGCTGATCATCGGCATCACGGCCGCTGCCTTCCTGCTCGGCTATCACCTCGGCGCGGTCGCCGCGATGGTCGCGAGCGCCGGCGCGGTGTGGATCGCGATGACCGGGCAGATGGTAGTGCTGAACCGCAAGCTCGCCGATCACATCGAGCCAGGCCCCAAGACCTACGACATCGGCGGCTGGCTCGCCGTCTCGCTGCCGATCCTGCTGGTCGAGAGCTTCTACCTGCTGCTGTCCTATACCGACGTGCTGGTGCTTCAGCAGTTCCGCCCATCGGACGAGGTCGGTGTCTATTTCGCGGTGGTGAAGACGCTCGCCTTGGTCTCGTTCATCCACTACGCGATGTCGGCGACCACAGCGCATCGCTTCGCCGAGTACAACGCGCTCGGCGACAAGGCGCGCCTGTCGGCCTATGTCGCGCATGCCATCAACTGGACGTTCTGGCCGTCGCTGGCAGCGACCATCGTGCTGCTTGCGCTCGGCAAGCCGCTGCTCTGGCTGTTCGGCCCGCAATTCACGGTCGGCTACGACATCATGTTCGTCGCCGCGATCGGCCTCGTGGTGCGCGCCGCGATTGGACCGGTCGAGCGCCTGCTCAACATGCTCGGCCAGCAGAAGATCTGTGCGCTGGCCTACGCGCTGGCCTTCGTGATGAACCTCGTCCTCTGCATCGCGCTGGTGCCGCGCTTCGGCGGTCACGGCGCCGCGGCCGCGACCTCGATCTCGCTGACATTCGAGACGGTGCTGCTGTTCTGGATCGTGCGCCGGCGGCTCGGCCTGCACGTACTGGCGTTTGGCAAATAGGCGCTGCCACTCGGGTTGCCGGCCTGGAGAATGGCTGTTTCGCGCCTTGCGCGGCGGCGACTGAAACCCCCTACCCGCCCACCGTCTCTAGCAAGATTTTTCTTATTCAACCGAAGCGATTGCGCTTCAGGGAAATTTTATTCTACGTCATATTGCTCAACCGACGAGATAAACCTAAGATTCCCCAGACATGATTGATCCGCTCTATGTCGCCTCCGGATTTGGCGTCGGCCTGCTTGTCGGGATGACCGGCGTGGGTGGCGGCTCGCTGATGACGCCGCTGCTGATCCTGCTGTTCGGCATCCACCCCTCCACCGCCGTCGGCACCGACCTGCTCTATGCCGCCGCCACCAAGACCGGCGGCAGCGTGGTGCATGGCTGGTCGCGGAGCGTGCACTGGCCAGCGGTACTGCGGCTCGCCTGCGGCAGCATCCCGGCGAGCGCGCTGACGCTGCTCGTGCTGTGGAAGCTCGACCTCAGGAGCGATTCCGAGCGCAGCCTGGTCAATCTGGTGCTGTGCTTTGCACTGCTGCTGACCGCGACCTCGCTGATCTTCCGCAAGGCCCTCATGGAGCGCTATCGGAAGCGCCTCGAGCAAGTCAATGCGCGCACCACCGCGATCGCGACCGTCGTCACCGGCATCGTGCTCGGCGTGCTGGTGTCGATCTCATCCGTCGGTGCCGGCGCGGTCGGCGTCACCGTGCTGCTGCTGCTCTATCCGCGCCTGCCGATGGCGACCATCGTCGGCTCGGACATCGCGCATGCGGTGCCGCTGACGCTGGTCGCGGGCATCGGACATTGGGCGCTTGGCGACGTGGATTGGGCCCTGATGGGCGTGCTGCTGCTGGGCTCGCTGCCCGGCATCATCGTCGGCAGTCTCAGTGCAACGCGCGTCCCCGAGACGGTGCTGCGCCTGACGCTTGCCTGCGTGCTGTTCGTGGTCGCCGGCAAGATCATGTTCGCGGAACTGAACCTGTCGTCCGCGATCGTGACGGCGCTGGCCTGGACGCATTGAACGAAGACTAAGCGCAGCTTTCGTAGGGTGGGCAAAGCGAAGCGTGCCCACCGCTTTTCATCAATCGGAGAGGAATGGTGGGCACGGCGCTGACGCGCCTTTGCCCACCCTACGGCATCGCGTGATTACTCCGCGGTCCAGCCGCCGTCGATCGACAGGTTGGTACCGGTGATCTGCGCGGCATCGTCGCCGCACAGGAACAGCGCGAGGGCTGCGACCTGCTCGGAGGTGACGAACTCCTTGGTCGGCTGCGCGTCGAGCAGCACGTCGTTGATGACCTGCTCGCGCGTGAGGTTGCGCGCCTTCATCGTGTCGGGGATCTGCTTCTCCACCAGCGGCGTCCAGACATAGCCGGGGCTGATGCAGTTGCAGGTGATCTTGTGGGTCGCGACCTCGAGCGCCACGGTCTTGGTCAGTCCGGCGATGCCGTGCTTGGCCGACACATAGGCGGACTTGAAGGGCGAGGCGACCAGCGAGTGCGCCGACGCCGTGTTGATGATACGGCCCCAGCCCTTCTTCTTCATGCCGGGCACCGCGGCGCGGATGGCGTGGAAAGCCGAGGACAGGTTGATCGCGATGATCTGGTCCCACTTCTCGACCGGG
Organism: Tuber microsphaerosporum; assembly: GCA_003521225.1. Classification (NCBI taxonomy): domain Eukaryota; kingdom Fungi; phylum Ascomycota; class Pezizomycetes; order Pezizales; family Tuberaceae; genus Tuber; species Tuber microsphaerosporum. The sequence goes on along the minus strand of QOVD01003118.1, from coordinate 49,421 downwards.
AATTCCTCGATCGGCGAGACGAACTGGATGCCGGCATTGTTGACGAGGATGTCGACCGAGCCGAACGACTTCTCGCCGAGCGCGATCATCCCGGCGATCTCGGCGGGCTTGGTCATGTCGGCCGGCGAATACACCGCCTTCACGCCGAAGTCGGACTCGATCTTGGCGCGCTCCTTCTCGATGTCTTCCGGCGAGCCGAAGCCGTTGATGACGACATTGGCGCCGGCGGCGGCGAAGGCGCGCGCATAGGCGAGCCCGATGCCGCTGGTCGAACCGGTCACGACGGCGTTCTTGCCTGACAGACTACCCATGTTATTCGCTCCTTTTTGGCGGGGGCGCGGTGACGTCCCCCGTGAGATCGTAGGTCACCATGGTCTCGCCGGACTGCGGCCGTTCGAGCCAGTCCTTATGGCGCATCGACAGATGCACGTCGCGCACGCCGGCTTCCCAATGTTCGACCATGGCGACATGCGAGAAGTCGTAATCCTTCGACGAGGATTCGTAGTTCTTGCTGCGGTAGATCAGGTGCACCACGGTGACGGTGCTTTCACGCGATACCTTCGCGAGGAATTCCACGGAAGGATCATTCTTCAGATAATCGGGCAATTTGGAAATCAGATCGCGCACGGCCCGGCGCGCATTATGGATCTGCTTGTTCTTGTCGGTGTTCATCCGCGTGCGGCTGGAGAAGCGGATGTCCTTCTCGCGCTCGGTCGCCTCGAGCAGCGAATTCGGCAGATCGCCGCGGGCGCTGAACAGATCGACCTGGAAGATCAGCATGTCGCGAGCGACCTCGGCATCGAGCACATAGTCGAGCGGCGTGTTGGAGGCGATGCCGCCGTCCCAATAGTGCTCGCCTTCGATCACGACGGACGGAAATCCCGGCGGCAGCGCGCCGGAGGCCATGATGTGCTCGGGGCCGATGGTCTTGCCGAGCTTCTTGAACTCGTAATTGTCGAAATACTTGAAGTTGCCCGAGGTGACGCCGACGGCGCCGACCGACAGGCGCGTCTTCAGATCGTTGATGCGATCGAAATCGACCAGGCGCTCCAGCGTCTTCTTCAGCGGCGCGGTGTCGTAATAACTCTCGGCCTGCTTGGTGCCGGGCGGCCAGAGCGGCGCGGGCGGAATGCGCGGCGTGAAGAAACCGGGCACGCCGAAGGTCGCGATCAATGCGGCACTGGTCGAATTGAACAGCTCGCGGCTGTGATCGCTCTTGCCGATCGGCTTCCACGGCACCGGCGCCGACACCATCTCCCAGAATTCCTTGAGCCGCTTGACGCGGGTCTGTCCCTCGTTGCCGGCGATGATGGCGGCGTTGACCGCGCCGATCGAGATGCCGGCGACCCATTCCGGCTCGAAGTCGAAATGGCACAGCGACTGGTAGGCGCCGGCCTGATAGGAGCCGAGCGCACCGCCGCCCTGGAGGACCAGGACGCGCTGCGCGTTCGCGGGGACTGTTGCGACTTCCGGGCTATGATCTGTCATCTGGGAACAATAGCAAAAGGCGAGCCACCGTGGCGACAGTCCGCCGCGGCGTCAATGCATCCCGGGATCAAGTCTGGCTTATCGGGGGTCGGTCGAGGCCAGGATCATGGTCCAGAACACCTTGTATTTGGTGCCGGGAGCATAGCCCGCCGCGATGCCCAGTTTTGTGACACCGCTCTTGAGCATGTTGGCCCGGTGCGGAGGCGAGTCGCGCCAGCCGGAAAACGCTTCCGCAAGCGTATGATAGCCCGCCGAAACGTTCTCGACCGCCACCGTCGCCGGATAGCCGCCCGCGCTGAGGCGCTTGGCCAGCGGGGCGCGGACGTCATGGTCCATCTTGTTGGCCGCCGCCATGGCCTGGGACTGGGATTCGGCGAGCCGCATCAGATCGGGGTCGATCACGACGGTGCCGAGGGCGTTGTTCTGGCGGTATTGCGAGATCATGATCGCTGCCGCCTGCGCATCGAGCTTGGTGCCCGGGACCGACATGTCGGCATACATCGACGGCTGCTGGACCGGTGCTTCGTTGCCGGCGCAGCCGGCGAGAAGCAAAGTGATGAGTATTGCGGCCGCAGCGCGCATGTTCAGGGGCCCCCAAATGAGGGGCCGTTGTTGCATACCAACCGTGGCTGAAAGGTGAATATTGAGGAAGATTTGAGCTTTCGGCCGAGGCGCCTACTAGCCCGCAAATATCCGGTAGCGGCGCGGTTCGAGGCCGATCGTGTCGCCGGCGCGCAGTTCCCTGTCGCGGGGGGCGTCGATCTCGATGGTCTCGCCGCCGGACAGCGCCACCTCGGCCCGCTGCACCGGGCCGAAATTCCGGACGTGCTGCACGGCGCCCTCGAAGGCACCGCTCCCGGGCGGGCCGACCAGCATGTCATGTCGCCGCACGAACAGTTTTGACGCGCCAGACACCAAGCCGTCTGCTGCAAGATTGAGTGGGCGGTCGCCGAGCCTGATGACGCCGCCTTCGACCTGGACCGGCAGCTCGATGGATTCGCCGATGAAGCCGTGGACGAAGGCGGTCGCCGGGCTTTCATAGACGTCGTCGGGCGAGCCGATCTGCTCGATCCTGCCCTTGTCCATCACCACGACGCGGTTGGCGACTTCGAGCGCCTCCTCCTGGTCGTGGGTGACGAAGATCGAGGTGACGTTGATCTCCTGGTGCAGCGAGCGCAGCCATCGGCGCAGCTCCTTGCGCACCTTGGCATCGAGCGCGCCGAAGGGCTCGTCGAGCAGGAGGATGCGCGGCTCGATCGCGAGCGCGCGGGCGAGTGCGATGCGCTGGCGCTGGCCGCCGGAGAGCTGGCTCGGATAGCGGTCGGCGAGCCAGTCGAGCTGCACGAGATCGAGCAGCTCCTTGACGCGCGCACGAATGGTGGGCTCATCCTTGCGGCTGGCGCGCGACTGCACGCGCAGGCCGAAGGCGACGTTCTCGAACACCGTCATGTGGCGGAACAGCGCGTAGTGCTGGAACACGAAGCCGACGTTCCGTTCGCGCGCGCCCCGCGCCAGCGCATCCTCGCCATTGAAGGAAACCTCGCCGGAATCGGGCCAGTCGAGGCCGGCAATGATGCGCAGCAGCGTGGTCTTGCCGGAGCCGGACGGACCGAGCAGCGCCAGCAGCTCGCCATTGTCGACCTTGAGATCGACGCCATCGAGGGCTTTGAAGCTACCGAACTGCTTGACGAGATTCCTGACTTCAATGGTCACTTGCGTCGTGTCCTTCGTCGAGGTGACGTTCGAGAACGGTCTTGGCGATCAGCGTGATCAGGGCCAGCATCGCCAGCAGCGAGGCGATCGCAAACGCAGCGACGAACTGGTACTCGTTGTAGAGAATCTCGACCAGCAGCGGCATGGTGTTGGTCTCGCCGCGGATGTGTCCTGATACCACCGACACGGCGCCGAATTCGCCCATCGCGCGCGCGTTGCAGAGCAGCACGCCGTAGAGCACGCCCCATTTGATGTTGGGCAGGGTGACGCGGAAGAAGGTTTGCAGGCCGGAGGCGCCGAGCGAGATCGCGGCCTCCTCCTCCTGCGTGCCCTGCTCCTGCATCAGGGGGATCAGCGCGCGCGCCACGAACGGGAAGGTCACGAAGGTGGTGGCGAGCGCGATGCCGGGCACCGCGAACAGGATCTGGATATCGTGATCCCTAAGCCAGCTGCCAAAATAGCCCTGCGCGCCGAACAGCAGCACGAAGACGAGGCCCGAGATCACCGGGCTCACCGAGAACGGCAGGTCGATCAGCGTGATCAGGAAGGTCTTGCCGCGAAACTCGAACTTGGCGATGGCCCATGCCGCGACGAGGCCGAATACGAGATTGAGGCCGACCGAGATCGCCGCCACGATCAACGTCAGCTTGATTGCAGCCAGCGCTTCCGGCTCGGCAAGCGCAGAGAAATAGGCGAGAACGCCTCTCGAAAAGGCCTGCGCGAACACCAGAACCAGCGGCAGCACGACGAAGACGCTGAGGAAGGTCACCGCCAGCGCGATGATGGCGATACGTATTGCCGGCGGTTCGGTGCGGATGCTGTCGCGTGCCGCAGCGGCGTGCGCACGTGCGCGCGCATCGGTCGAAGGCAGCGAGACGGAATCTGCGATCTGCATCGTCATGATCTGCCCTCAGCGCGCCGGGATCCGGCTCTGCGCCCAGCGCTGGAGCCGGTTGACGGCGAAGATGATGACGAAGGAGACGACGAGCATGACCACGGCGATGGCGGTCGCGTCGGCATAGCGGAATTCGGACAGCCGGATCACGATCAGGAGCGGCGCGATCTCGGAGACATTAGGCAGATTGCCGGCGATGAAGATCACCGAGCCGTATTCGCCGACCGCGCGGGCGAAGGCGAGCGCGAGGCCGGTGAGCAGCGCCGGTCCGAGCGAGGGCAGGATCACGCGGATGATGGTCTGCCAGCGGCTGGCGCCGAGGCTGCCCGCGGCCTCCTCGATCTCGGGATCGAGGTCCTGGAGCACCGGCTGCACGGTGCGCACCACGAAGGGGATGCCGATGAAGATCATGGCGACGAAGATGCCGATCGGCGTGAACGCCACCTTGATGCCGAGCGCGGCGAGCGGCGCACCCAGCCAGCCCGTCTCGGCAAACAGCGCCGTCAGCGCCACGCCGGCGACCGCCGTCGGCAGCGCGAACGGCACGTCGACGATGGCGTCGAACAGCCGGCGTCCGGGGAAGCGGTAACGCACCAGCGCCCAGACGATGATGCTGCCCATGACGAGATTGACGCAGGCCGCCGCAAAGGCGAGGCCGAAGGAGACGCGCAAGGCGTTGAGGGTGCGGCGGCTGGACAGGATGTTCCAGAATTGCTCGGGGCTAAGCTCCAGCGATTTCAGGAACAGCCCGGCGAGCGGAATCAGGATGATGATGGAGAGCCAGGAAAGCGTCAGTCCCATCGTGAGACCGAAGCCCGGCAATGTCCGTCGTCGTGCTGCAACTGCGCTCACCAGGCCCCCTGCTACTCCTAAGACGGCGCCCGATCAGTTCTTGTAGATCTGATCAAAGACGCCGCCGTCGGCAAAATGTTCCTTCTGCGCCTTGGTCCAGCCGCCGAAAACGTCGTCGATCGTGAACAGTTCGACCTTGGCGAAGGAGTTTTCGTACTTCTTGGCAATCTCGGCGTCGCGCGGACGGTAGAAATTGCGCGCGGCGATTTCTTGACCTTCCTTGGTATACCAATACTGGAGGTAGGCATCGGCCGCGTTGCGGGTGCCTTTTTTATCGGCAACCTTGTCGACGATCGCGACCGGCGGCTCGGCGAGGATCGATTGCGGCGGCGCCACGATCTCGAACTTCTGCGCACCAAACTCCTTCAGGGCGAGATAGGCCTCGTTCTCCCAGGCCAGCAGCACGTCGCCGACGCCGCGCTCGACGAAGGTCACGGTGGCGCCGCGCGCACCGGTGTCGAGCACCGGCACCTGCTGGTAGAGCTTTCCGATGAAGTCCTTGGCCTTGTCGGCCGAGCCGTATTTCTTTTGGGCAAAGCCCCAGGCGGCGAGATAATTCCAGCGCGCCCCGCCGGAGGTCTTCGGGTTCGGCGTGATCACCGAGACACCGGTCTTGAGCAGATCGTCCCAGTCCTTGATGCCCTTCGGATTGCCCTTGCGCACCAGAAACACGATGGTCGAGGTATAGGGCGATGAATTCTGCGGCAGACGCTTCTGCCAGTCGGTCGCGGTGAGGCCCTTGTTCGCGACGGCGTCGATGTCATAGGCGAGCGCGAGCGTCACCACATCGGCCTGCAATCCGTCGATCACGGCACGCGCCTGCGAGCCGCTGCCGCCATGCGACTGCTTGATCTCGACGCTCTTGCCGGTTTCCTTCTGATAGGCATTCGCGAACGCTTTGTTGAACTCGGCATAGAGCTCACGCGTCGGATCGTACGACACGTTCAAGAGATTGATGTCAGCGGCGAGAGCCGAGCTTGCCAACAATCCAGTCAAGAGCAGCCCTGCCGCGAGCGGAACGATACGGCGCATCATGTCCATCTCCATTCACCTCGACGACGTCATCGTCATCGATGGCACGCGGGCATAACTCGGGGCGAAACGCTCTCAAGTCAACGGAACCGGATTTTCTTGTTCGTAGCCGGACAGCTCGACTGTGCTACGAAGTCTTCATCGTGTGGATGCCGCATTCTGTCTTGGCTCGGCCGCGCCAGCGACCGGCGCGTGCATCCTCGCCCTCGGCCGTTCTGCTGGTGCAAGGCATACACCCAACCGACAGGAAACCGGACTCCACCAACGGATGACGCGGCAATTTGGCGCGGACGAAGGTGGCTTCGAGTTCCTCGCGCGAGACATTGGCGAAGGGGTTGAACTTCAACCGCGCGCCATCGTCCTCGACCACCGGAATGTCGGTGCGCGCATTGCCCTGAAAGCGCTTGCGGCCATTGAGCCACGCATCGAACGGCTTCAGCGCACGCGCCAGCGGCTCGACCTTGCGGATGCGGCAGCAGGCGTCTGGATCAGAGAACCAGAGGTCGCGGTCGGGATCTTCGCGCGACAGCGTCTCCTCGGCAGGCTTGATCGAGCGGACGTCCTTCAAGCCGAGTTCCGCGATCAGCGTGTCGCGATAGGCCAGCGTCTCCTCGAACAGCCAGCCGGTGTCGAGGAAGATCACCGGGATCGCCGGATCGACGTCGGCCATGACCTTCAGCAGCGTCGCCGATTCCGTGCCGAAGGACGACACCAGCGCAAGCTTCTCGCGCCCGACCGCCTGCAACGCCGCGGCGATGACCTCCGCGGGCGAAGCATCGCGCAGCGCGCGATCAAGTTCCTCCGCCGAGGGCAGCGCGGACGCGGACACCGAAGCGACCTGGGGCGCGATTGCGTTCACGTGCCGACACCTTCGGAGTGACGCAGTTGCATCCGCCGGTGCAGCGCGGTGATGCGGCCGTCGCCGGTCGGCTGATAGAACACCGAATAGCGCTTCGCCGTCTGCATGAAGGCTTCCGCGTCGGCCTGCTTCTTGACCTCGAAGGAATCGAAGCCGGCACGCAGCATGAACACGAACTGATCGCGCAGCACCTGGCCGGTGGCACGCAAATCGCCGCGATAATTATAGCGCTCGCGCAGCAGGCGCGCCTGGCTGTAGGCGCGGCCATCGCGGAAGCTCGGGAACACCAATGCGACGACGGCGATCTTGCCGAGATAGGGCACGAGCTCGGCGATATCGCGATTGTTCGGCCAGATCACGCCGACCTTGCCGCCGCGCTTGAGCAGCGCGTCCGCATCGCTGAGGAAGCGCTCGGCCGGCACCAGGATGTCGCCGCCCTCGGGCAGCGGCGTGTCGACGGCAAGCTTGACGAAGCTGTCGTCGGCGATTTTTCCGCCGTTAACGAGTGGCATAGACGCGCTCCTTGAAGGGTTCGACGCCGAGGCGCTTCACGGTGTCGACGAACAGCTCCTCCGGCCGCTCGCGCAGCGCCAGATAGGCTTCCACGATGTCCTCGACGACGTCAGCGACCTCGTCAAACTTGACGCCGGGGCCGATCAGATTGCCAAGCGCGGCGCTCTCGTCGGCACGGCCGCCGATGGTGATCTGGTAGACCTCCTCGCCGTTCTTCTCGACACCGAGAATGCCGATATGGCCAACATGATGATGGCCGCAGGCATTGATGCAGCCGGAGATGTTGATATGCAGCCGCCCGATCAGATTGGCGAGCTCATGGTTGGCAAAGCGCCGCGTCAGCTCCTGCGCGATCGGGATCGAGCGCGCATTGGCCAACGAGCAATAGTCGAGCCCCGGGCAGGCGATGATGTCGGTGATCAGGTTGACGTTCGGCGTCGCCAGCCCAAGCTTGTCGAGCGCCTTCCACAGCGCCGGCAGGTCGCGCTTGGCAACATGCGGCAGCGCCAAATTCTGCTCATGACCGACGCGGATCTCGCCGAAGGAATATTTGTCGGCGAGATCGGCCAGCGCATCCATCTGCTCGGCGGTGGCATCGCCCGGAGGCGCGCCGATCGGCTTCAGCGAGATCGTGACGATGGAGTAGCCCGGGTTCTTGTGCGCGGCGACCGAGTTCTTGCGCCACGCCTCGAAATCGGGATCGGCCGCGGCCTGGCGCAGCTCGTCCGGCATGTGCGGCAGCTTCTCATAAGCCGGATAGATGAAGCGCGAGCGGATGTCCTCGATCACCTCGTCGTCGATCTGAAGCGAGGAGTTGCGGATATGCTGCCACTCCTCCTCGACCTCGCGGGAGAACTTCTCGATGCCGAGCTCGTGCACCAGGATCTTGATGCGCGCCTTGTAGATATTGTCGCGGCGTCCGTACTGGTTGTAGACGCGCAGGATCGCCTCGATATAGCTCAGGAGATCGCGGCCGTGGACGAAGTGCTTGATGGTCTTGCCGATGAACGGCGTGCGGCCGAGACCGCCGCCGACCAGCACCTCGAAGCCGGTTTCGCCCTTCTCGTTCTTGATCAGCCGCAGGCCGATGTCGTGGACCTTGATCGCAGCGCGGTCGTGATCCGAAGCGGTGATCGCGATCTTGAACTTGCGCGGCAGGAACGAGAATTCCGGATGCAACGTAGTATGCTGGCGGATCAGCTCCGACCAGATGCGGGGATCCTCGATCTCGCCCGGCGCGACGCCGGCCCACTGATCCGAGGTGACGTTGCGCATGTTGTTGCCGGAGGTCTGCATCGCGTGGATGCCGACCTCGGCAAGATCGGCCAGCGCATCCGGCAGGTCCGAAAGCTTGATCCAGTTGAACTGGATGTTCTGGCGCGTGGTGAAATGGCCGTAGCCGCGGTCATATTTGCGCGCGACATGGGCAAGCTGCCGCAACTGGTTCGACGCCAGCGTTCCGTAGGGAATCGCGACGCGGAACATGTAGGCGTGCAGTTGCAGATAGACGCCGTTCTGCAAGCGCAGCATCTTGAATTCGTCCTCGGTCAACTCGCCCGAGAGACGGCGTTGCACTTGGTCGCGGAATTCCGAGACGCGCTCGTTGACCAGCGTGCGATCGATTTCGTCGTAAGCGTACATGATTAAAGTGCCTTACAGCCCGACCTGCGATTAAACCGGCAAGTCGATGGTCACGCCATCGCGGCGGATCTGCTCGCGCAGATTTCCGGGCACGATCTTGCCGTCCTCGCCGATCTGGACCGGAGCGATATAGGGACCAATCGCGCCGACGTCATCGGCCACGGCCTCGGCGAGCAACGCTTTCGCCTCATCGGAGTTTCGCACGATCGCGGCGTCTGCGAGGTCAGCCGACCAGCCCTTGGCAGCGGTGCGGTAGACGACGACGCCATCCCAGGTACGGTTAGCGGTCACGACGGAGGAATCGCTGATTTTAAGTTTCTTTTGCAAGGGAGAGGTCATTCGGCAGCATCCAGGAGGTCAGAGATGATTTGTTTGGGTGTTTCGCGGCGAAGCGAGCCGGCATGCCGGACCACGTCGCCGATGATGAGGATGGCGGGACCGCCATGGGTCCGCCGCACGAGCTCGGGCAGGTCGCGCAGCGTGCCGATCGCGCCTTGTGCATCCGGCCGCGTGACGCGGGCGAACACGCCGACCGGCGTCTCCGGCGAACGGCCGGCCGCGAACAAGCCTTCGCGGATCGCGGGGGCCGCGGTCATGCCCATGTAGACCACGACGGTCATTTTGGTGTCGGTCAGCGTCGACCAGTCCACGTTCTCGGCATCGCGCGCCTTGTGCGCGGTGAGGAAGGTGATGCGGGTCGCTTCGTGACGGTAGGTGAGCGGCACTTCGAAATCGGTGGCGCCGCCGAGCCCGGCGGTGATGCCGGGGATGATCGAATAGGCGACGCCGGCCGCGCGCAGCGCTTCGACCTCTTCGCCGCCGCGGCCGAAAACGAAGGGGTCGCCGCCCTTCAGCCGCACCACGCGCTGGCCGGATTGCGCGGCCTCGATCATGCGCTTGTTGATGGCGTCCTGGCCGATGCCCGGCTTCCCGACGCGGCGGCCGACCGGAACGCGCGTGGTGTCGCGGCGGATGCGGTCGAGAATTTCGCCCGACACCAGTTCGTCATGAAAGACGATGTCGGCATCCTGGAGCGCGCGCAGCGCCTTGATGGTGAGAAGGTCGGGGTCGCCGGGCCCGGCGCCGACCAGCGCGACCGAGCCTTCCGGCTTGTCGGCACGCGCGAACGCGGACGGATCGGAGATCGCCTTGATCGCGGCATCGGCCTCGCCCTTGCGGCCCGCGAGCACGGACGCGCCGATCGGACCGTCGATGACGCGCTCCCAGAAGCGGCGGCGCAGCGGAAACTCGGCGATGCGCTCGTTGATGGATTTGCGGAAGCCGCCGATGAACTCGGCGAGCTCGCCGATGCGGGCCGGCAGCAGCGCCTCGATCTTCTCGCGCACGCGCCGCGCCACCACCGGCGAGGTGCCGCCGGTGCCGACCGCGACCACGACATCACCGCGATCGACGATCGCCGGAAAGATGAAGCTGGAATGTTCGAGATCGTCCATGACGTTGACAGGCAGGCCGAGCGCCTTGGCGCGGACCGACATGGCAACGCCGACATCGCCCGCGCCTGCGCAAACGATGGCAATGACGCCCGAGAGATCGGCGGTGAGCGGATCGCCCGTCGCGATTTCAATCCGCGCAGCGTCGTCGGAGCTGAGGCTCAGGTCCTGATTGCCGTCGATCGCATGCACGCGGATGCGCGCACCGGCAGCGGCGAGCACGCGCAGTTTGGCGCGCAAAAGCTCACCCGCGCCGATGAGGACCACCGGACCGGCCTTGAGATCGAGGAACACCGGCAAGAACCGCATGCGATACTCGCTTCCCCCACATCCGGGGTTGACTGGAATTATTTTCTATATATGTGTCGTTTCGAGCGCGCAAAGAGAAAATTTTTTCTTCTCTTCTGCACCGCAACTATAGAAAATTCGCCTCCAAACGCAAAGTGGCAGAGATGCATCTTCTCAGGACCGATTCCGGTGCAGATGGACGGGACTTCCGGGCTCCCGTTTCCGAGCAAATTCCCGTCGGGCTGACCGCCCCCAGCATGGACCATTTGGACCAGCTTGAGGCGCAGAGCATCTACATTTTCCGCGAGGCCTTCGGCCGCCTGAAGAAGATCGCCCTGCTGTGGTCGCTCGGCAAGGACTCCAACGTCATGATCTGGCTGGCGCGCAAGGCGTTCTTCGGCCGGCTGCCGTTCCCGGCCCTCCACGTCGATACCGGCAAGAAGTTTCCGGAGATGTATCGCTTCCGCGATCACTACGGGAAAGAGTGGGAGCTCGACCTGCGCGTCGAACCCTGCCCGCCGATCGATGCCGTCGACCCAACGCTGCCGCCGGCGGCCCGTTCCGCTGCGCGCAAGACCGAAGGTCTGAAGATGGCGCTCGCCAAATTCGGCTTTGACGGCCTGATCGCCGGCATCCGCCGCGACGAAGAGGCGACGCGCGCCAAGGAGCGCGTGTTCTCGCCGCGCGGGCTCGAAGGCAATTGGGACGTGCGCGATCAGCCGCCGGAGTTCTGGGACCATTTCAACGCCTCGCCGCCGCAAGGCGCGCATTTGCGCATCCATCCGATCCTGCATTGGACCGAGGCCGACATCTGGGCCTACACCAAGCGCGAGAACATCCCGATCATCCCGCTGTATCTCGCCAAGGACGGCAAGCGCTATCGCTCGCTGGGCGATCAGGACATCACCAATCCGGTCGCGTCGACCGCGTCGACCATCGACGAGATCCTGGCCGAGCTCGAGCAGACCAAGGTGCCTGAACGCGCCGGCCGTGCGCTCGACCACGAGACCGAGGACGCCTTCGAGCGCCTGCGCGTCGCCGGCTATCTCTGATTCAAGGACGCAACGCGGCTATGAACATGATCGTCACCCCCGCTTCGCCCGCCACTCCGAACGGCACCACGCGTCCTCAGGTCCGCATCGTCATCGTCGGCCATGTCGACCACGGCAAGTCGACGCTGGTCGGCCGCCTGCTGCACGAGACCGGCAGCCTGCCCGACGGCAAGCTCGAGATGCTGAAAGCCGTCAGCGCGCGGCGCGGCATGCCGTTCGAATGGTCGTTCCTGCTCGACGCGCTCCAGACCGAGCGCGACCAGGGCATCACCATCGACACCACGCAGATCCGCTTCCGCACCAATTCGCGCGACATCGTGCTGATCGACGCGCCCGGCCATGCCGAATTCCTGCGCAACATGATCACCGGGGCCTCGCAGGCGGACGGCGCGGTGCTGATCATCGACGCGCTCGAAGGCGTGCGTGACCAGACCCGGCGGCACGGCTATCTCCTGCACCTGCTCGGCGTGAAGCAGGTCGCGATCGTCGTCAACAAGATGGACCGCGTCGATTTCAGCGCCGAGCGCTTCAAGGAAATCAGCGACGAGATCTCGGCGCATTTGCAGGGCCTCGGCGTGACGCCGACGGCGGTGATCCCGATCTCGGCCCGCGATGGCGACGGCGTCGCGGAGCGCACCGACCGCATCGGCTGGTACAAGGGTCCGACCGTGGTCGAGGCGCTGGACCAGCTCGAGCCGGCGCGTCCGCTGGAAGCCCTCGCCCTGCGCCTGCCGGTGCAGGCGATCTACAAGTTCGACGACCGCCGCATCGTCGCGGGCCGCATCGAATCCGGCAGCCTCATTGCCGGCGACGAGATCGTGATCATGCCGGCCGGCAAGATCGCCAGGATCAAGACGGTCGAAAGCTGGCCGGTAACGCCGGTCGCGGGACGGCAGGGCGCGGGCCGCTCGGTCGGCATCACGCTCGACCGCGAATTGTTCATCGAGCGCGGCGACATCGTCGCGCATGTCGGCTCCGCGCCGCGCGAGACGCGCCGTCTGCGCGCGCGCATCTTCTGGCTGCACGACAAGCCGCTCGCCAAGGGCGACCAGCTGCTGGTCCGCTGCGGCCCGAAGGAAAGCCGCGCCACCGTCGTCGCCATCGAGAAGGCGGTCGATCCCGGCGAGCTGTCGAGCGTCGAGAACAAGGCGATCGGCCGCAACCATGTCGGCGAGATCGACATTTCCCTTTCGAGCCCGATTGCCGCCGATCCCTACACCGAGAATCCGCGCACCGGCCGTCTCGTGATCGAGGTCTCGGGGCGCATCGCCGGCGGTGGTCTCGTGCTGTCGGTCGATGCCGGCCAGCGCGCCGTGCCGGTCGACATCGTGCCGGTGGAATCGGCGCTGCGGCCCGACGAACGCTCCGCGCGCTACCGCCACAACGGCGCCGTGGTCTGGCTCACCGGCCTGCCGGCGTCCGGCAAGTCGACGCTGGCGAAGGCGCTGGAACGTCGGCTGTTCACCAATGGCGGCTCGCCGATCCTGCTCGACGGCGACACGCTGCGCGCCGGGCTCAACAACGATCTCGGCTTCTCCGCCGCCGACCGCAGCGAGAACATCCGCCGCCTCGCCGAGGTCGCGACCCATCTCGCCCGCAACGGCCACATCGCGATCGTCGCCGCCGTCTCGCCGGCGCGCGAGGACCGCGCGACCGCGCGACGCATCGCCGACACCGCGTTCCGCGAGATCCATGTCGCGACGCCGGCAGAGGTCTGCGAGGATCGCGATCCCAAGGGCCATTACAAGAAGGCCCGCGCCGGCGCGCTGGCGTCGTTCACCGGCATCGGCAACGACTACGAGCGACCCGAGGCTGCCGAGCTCGTGATCGACACGTCAGCCCGCACGGTTGCGGACGCCGCGGACGAGATCGAACGGATGCTGAAGACCACCGGCGTGCTGTTCGACGAGCTCGTGGACCTCGCCGCGAATATTTGAGCGCGCGCGCTTTCGAGCTGGTGTGCCCACTGCCACCGCGTATGCAGTGCGTTCCCTCCCCCCTTGCGGGGGAGGGCTAGGGAGAGCGGTCCACACGGGGACTCTCTCCAGCGAGCGAAAACTCTTCTCGCCGACTGGCACACCTTTTCCTGGGCTACCCCTCTCCCCCGCCCTCCCCCGCAAGGGGGGAGGGAGCGCATCTGTGCGCGTGGCGCTAAGCCGGGCTCAAGCGTTTATAAAACGAGCTGCCTCCCACACCTCGCCTTGACATTTTGACAACTTTTGGAGGCCTTCTCACGGCCCCGATTTTGGGGCTAATAGGCCCTGAAAGCCGCCCCTTATGGGCGCATTTTGCTGCTGTCGGGTCAAAAGCAGCCAAAAAACAGCCATTTCCAACAAGAAAGCCCATCATGAAACGCGTCGACGCCCACGGATTGAAGATCGCTCCCGTCCTGTTTGACTTCATCGCCAAGGAAGCGGCCCCGAAAACGGGGATCGCGCCGGATGCGTTCTGGGCCGGGGTCGCCGCCATCATCAAGGATCTGGGGCCGAAGAACCGCGCGCTGCTGGCGGTGCGCGACACGCTGCAGGCCAAGATCGACGACTGGCACCGCGCCAACAAGGGCAAGGCGTTCGACCTCGGCGCCTATACCGCCTTCCTGACGGAGATCGGCTATCTCGTCCCCGAGCCGGCGACGCAGAAGGTCGAGACCGCCAATGTGGACGAAGAGATCGGCAAGATCTGCGGCCCGCAGCTCGTCGTGCCGCTCACCAACGCACGCTACGCGCTGAACGCGGCGAATGCGCGCTGGGGCTCGCTCTACGATGCCTTCTACGGCACCGACGCGATCCCGCACGACGCTGCCGAGAGCGGCAAGGGTTACAACAAGGCGCGCGGCGACAAGGTGATCGCCAAGGCCAAGGCGTTCCTCGATGCCGCCGTGCCGCTCGCGACCGGCAGCCACACCGACGTCACCGCCTACAGCGTCGTGGCGGGCCAGCTCGCGGTGAAGCTGAAGAGCGGTAATGCGACCGCACTGAAGAACGCCGCGCAATTCGCGGGCTTCCAGGGTGATGCCGCCGCGCCGTCCGCGGTGCTGCTCGCCAACAACGGCCTGCACGTCGAGGTCAAGATCGACCGCAGCAGCGTGATCGGCAAGGACGATCCCGCCGGCGTCGCCGATATGATCATGGAGTCCGCAGTCTCGACCATCCTCGACATGGAAGACTCGGTCGCCGCGGTCGATGCCGAGGACAAGGTGCTGGTCTATCGCAACACGCTTGGCCTGATGAACGGCACGCTCTCGGCCGATTTCGAGAAGGGCGGCAAGACGCTGACCCGTTCGCTCAATGCCGACCGCAGCTACAAGACGCCCGACGGCAAGGGCGAGGTCAAGCTGCACGGCCGCAGCCTGCTCTTGATGCGCAATTGCGGTCACCACATGTTCACCGACGCGGTGCTGGACGACAAGGGCGACGAAGTCCCGGAAGGCCTGCTCGACGCGGCCGTCTCCGGCCTGCTTGCGATCCACGACCTCAAGGGCAACTCCAAGGTCAAGAACAGCCGCACGGGATCTGCCTATATCGTCAAGCCGAAGATGCACGGCCCGGACGAGGTCTCGCTGACCTGCGAGATCTTTGACCGCGTCGAGAAGATGCTGTCGCTGCCCGAGAACACGCTCAAGGTCGGCATCATGGACGAGGAGCGGCGCACCACCGTCAACCTCAAGGCCTGCATCCAGCGCGCCTCCAAGCGCATCATGTTCATCAACACCGGCTTCCTCGACCGTACCGGCGACGAGATCCACACCTCGATGGAAGCGGGCCCGATGATCCGCAAGAACGAGATGAAGGCGCAAGCCTGGATCAAGGCCTATGAGGACTGGAACGTCGACATGGGCCTGATCGACGGCCTGCCCGGCCACGCCCAAATCGGCAAGGGCATGTGGGCCGCGCCCGACAAGATGGCGGACATGCTGCAACAGAAGCTCGCGCATCCGCAGGCCGGCGCCACCACCGCCTGGGTGCCCTCTCCGACCGCAGCGACGCTGCACGCCCTGCACTATCACCAGGTCAACGTCACCGCGCGCCAGCAGGAGCTGACCAAGGGCGGTCCGCGCGCAAAGCTGTCCGACATCCTCACCATCCCGGTGTCGAAGTCGAACTGGGCGCCCGACGACGTCAAGCAGGAGATCGACAACAACTGCCAGGGCATTCTCGGTTACGTCGTGCGCTGGATCGACCAGGGCGTCGGCTGCTCCAAGGTGCCCGACATCCACGATGTCGGTCTGATGGAAGACCGCGCCACCTTGCGCATCTCCAGCCAGCATCTCGCCAACTGGCTGCACCAGGGTGTCATCACCGAGGCACAGGTGATGGAATCGCTCAAGCGCATGGCCGTCGTCGTCGACAAGCAGAACGCGGGCGACGCCATCTACAAGCCGATGGCGCCCGCCTTCGACGGTGTCGCGTTCAAGGCGGCCTGCGACCTGATCTTCAAGGGGCGCGAGCAGCCGAACGGCTACACCGAGTACATCCTCACCGCCCGCCGCCGCGAGGCCAAGGCTGCGGGCTAAAGCCCGATCATTCAAACACGAAAAGCCCCGGCTCGCGCCGGGGCTTTTTTGTTTTCGGGCCGTAGCCCGGATGGAGCGAAGCGCAATCCGGGACCGGCGTTGCTTGGGGCAGGCCCCCGGATTTCGCTGCGCTCCATCCGGGCTACGCGTCCCACCCCCGCTAGAACACCGTCAGATATTTCAGCAGCGACACCACGCCGATGATGATGACGACCACGCGCGCGATCTGCTTGGCGCGACCGTCCATGGGCAGCATGTTGATGAGATAGAGCACGAGAATGACGACGAGAAAGGTGACGAGTACGCCGACCAGCATCGCAAGGACCCCCCTTCAGGCAAATTGCTACGGTGTTCTAACGCCTATCTCCCGCGCAGGTTCCATCACGGCAACCCACTGCAACTTCTAGTAAATACGTACTTCTACGATCAGCCGGCCTGCCTAAAACTTTACCCTTTTCGTTTCAGATGCAGAAACCGTTTGGGTGATGCGCCGCAAACGGCATGCGATTGCCGATCTGCCTGCCCCTCCGTTTTGATGTTGCCGGGGCGTCTCGACGAACTTTGCAATGGGAATTTTGGGGGGCTTCGATGCTGAATCGTCTGACCGTGTCCGCGCTGCTGAAGGCGGTGATCGCCATCACGTCGGTCTGTGTGGTGATTGCACTCTCGCTCACCGCCTACGCCTCCTGGGACCGCCTCAAGACCGCCAACCGCATCTCGCAGATCGCCGACGCCTCCGCCGATCTGTTCAAGGCGATGCACAATCTGCGCACCGACCGCTCGACCACGTCGCGGCTGCTGAACGCGACCGAGCCGATGGATTCCGAGATCGAGAGATATCTGCGTGCGCTGCGCGATGCGCAGATGCCGGCGATGGCCCGCGCGCTCGAGCTGCTGCCGAGCATCGACTTCCCGCAATCGGGCTCGCTGATTCCGGAACTCGCGCGCCTCAACAAACTGCTGATCGAAGAGCAGAAGCAGTTCTGGGAGGACGTGGCCAAGCCCAAGGATCAGCGCCGCGCGGGCCTGACCAAGGAATACATGGAGACGACGCAGGGGCTGCTCGACGTGCTCGACAAGCTCTCGGGCGTCCTCGCCGCCACCGTCAACCACCAGGATGCCGTGATCGACCAGCTGCTGTCGATCAAGCAGAGCGCCTGGCTGCTGCGCAACACCGCGGGCGAGGCCTCACTGATCGTCTCGACCGGGCTTGCGGCCGGCAAGATCACGCCGGAGGGCCGCTACAACTATACCCAATTCGTCGGCGGTACCGCCGCGATGTGGAAAGCGCTGGAATTGTCGACCTCGGGCATGCAATTGCCGCCCGCGCTCGCATCCGCCATGACCGCGGCCAAGACCGCCTATTTCGAGCCGCAATATCTCACCTTGCGCGACCGTCTCGCGGACACCCTGGTCAAGGGTGAGAAGGCCGAGCTGACGGCCAACCAGTGGAGCCCGCTCACGGTCGGCCGTATGGCCAGTGCGGTCGCGGTGGCCGAAGCCGCACTCGACGCCGCCCGGAGCTACACGCAGGAGCAGCGCAGTACCGCGCAGCGCGCGCTGATCGTGCAGCTTGCACTCCTGGCGCTCGCCATCGGCCTCGCCGTCGGCGCGGTCATGCTGGTCAGCCGCCGCGTCATCCATCCCCTCAACACCATCCGCGACGCCATGCTCAAGGTCGCCGGCGGCGACCTTGCCGTCGACAGCGGCTATCTCGACCGCCAGGACGAGATCGGCGCGCTTGCCGGCGCGCTGGAAACCTTCAAGCAGCAGGCGACCGAGAAGCTCAAGATCGAAGAGCATGAGCGCGAGCGCAATGTCGGCGCGGCCGCGCGCCAGCGCGCCGTCGAGACTTATGTCGGCGAGTTCGAGGGCGCGGTGCGCAAGACGCTCGGCGAACTGAGCGAAGCGTCCGGCGAGATGCGCAAGACCTCGGGCGACCTGTCCGCGGTGTCGCGCCAGACCAACGACCGCGTCCAGGTCGCCGGCAAGGCCTCCAACGACGCCTCCATGAGCGTCGACAGCGTCGCCGCCGCCGCCGAGGAACTCTCTGCCTCGATCAACGACATCAGCCAGCAGGCGGCGCACGCCGCGGGCATTGCCAGCCGCGCCGTCAACCAGGCCCGCGAGACCGACGGCACGGTGCAAGGGCTGGCGCAGTCCGCAGGACGCATCGGCGAGGTGGTCGGCCTGATCAACACCATCGCGGCGCAGACCAATCTGCTCGCGCTCAACGCGACGATCGAGGCCGCACGTGCGGGCGAAGCCGGGCGCGGTTTCGCGGTCGTCGCCTCCGAGGTGAAATCGCTGGCGAGCCAAACCGCCAAAGCCACCGAGGAAATCTCCGGGCAGATCGCCGACATCCAGAGGGTGGCGAGCGACGCCATCAACGCGATCCAGACCATCGGCGGCATCATCGGCGAAGTGAACGAGGTCGCCACCGCGATCGCCGCCGCCGTGCAGGAGCAGGGCGCGGCGACCCAGGAGATCACCCGCAGCACGCAATTTGCGGCGCAGGGCACCAGGAACGTGTCCGACAACATCACCGGCGTGAAGGCCGACGCGGATGCTGCCGCCGGTGCGGCGGACAACGTCAAGCAGGCCTCGGAAACGCTGGAGACGCAGAGCCGCCAGCTCGGCCAGCAGGTCAGCGACTTCCTGGGGAAGATCCGCGCGGCGTAGGACTTGCGGATTGGATAGAAAGCTGCCGCTACACCTTCAGTGTCGTCCCGGCGAACGCCGGGACCCATAACCACAGGGAGAAGTTGTCGCGCGAGCTGCTAACCACGTGCCTTCGTCAAACCGCTTCCTGTGGTTATGGATCCCGGAGCTGCGCTCCGCTTGTCCGGGACGACAGTGGAGATCGAGGCGCTAGCGCCGCAACCTACTTGAGGCCGCACCGCCCCTACTCCTTCGCGACCACCGGCACTTGGCGGAACCTGGCGCGCACCGATTCCGGCAGCGGCGAAAAATTCATCGCGACGCCGCGGCGGTCGTTGGCGTTGCGGTTGGCGACCACCAGGCCATCGCTGCCCGCGACGATGTCCCCCTTGCGCAAGGTCGGATCGTCCTCGACCTTGACCTGGGCGAGTCCGACCGGATCCTTGCCGTTGCAGGTGCAGCCCGCGACGATCTCGTTGCGGAAGCGGAACGCGTTGGGCAGGTCGGAATAGGATTTTCCCTTGTCCGTCGTGGCGTCGTCGATGTTGCTGCCATAGACCAGCGAGGTTTCGGACGTCGGGCAGAAGCTCTTGCAGGATTGCGCCTTGCTTTCGGCATCGTTTCCTTGCGCCGGGAAGTAGCGGCCATCGCAACCGCGCACGCAATAGGTGGTGCCGCCGCCATAAGAGGTCCGCTGGCGCGGCGTGTCGTAGCGCGGCATGTCATCGGTCGGGAACGGCATGCGGGTCTCCGGCGCGGAGCGCGCGCGGAAGCCGCCGAACAGCGCCGAGAAGAAGTCTTCCGCGTGCGCCGACGGCGTCAACGCGAGGCCGAGCGAGGCGACGGCGAAGCACGCCGCCGCGCCGCCGGCCAGTTTGCCGATCGAACGTCTGTTCATATGACCTCGCCCACTCTCAGTTCACTGCCGACGTCGTGATGTTCAGCGCCTGCCGTCCCGAAGGCAGCGTCGTCACCGGCGGGCGCTTGCGTACCGGGTCGCCGCCCTTGTCGTACCCCTTGGCCATCAGCGGGGCGTTCTTCGGCAGCACCACCACCTTGGCGCCGACATTGACGCGGCTGAACAGGTCCGTGACGTCCTCGTTGGTCATGCGAATGCAACCAGAGGACACGAACTTGCCGATCGTGGTGGGATCGTTGGTGCCGTGGATGCGGTATTCGCTCGAACCGAGATACATCGCGCGTGCGCCGAGCGGATTGCCGGGACCGCCGGCGACGAAGCGCGGTAGATAAGGCTGACGCGCGATCATCTCGGCCGGCGGATGCCAGTCCGGCCACTCGGCCTTGCGACTGACGCTCTGCACGCCGGCCCAGGTGAAACCTTGTCGGCCGACGCCGACGCCGTAACGGATCGCGCGGCCATTGCCGAGCACGTAATAGAGGTAAGTGTTGCCGGTATCGATGACGATGGTCCCGGCCGGCTCGTTCCGGTCGAAGCTGACGATCTGCTTGCGCAGCCGGTCGGGCAGCGCGGCATCCTCGTCGGCGGCCTGCGGCGCCGCGTTGACATAACCCCGCGAATAGCTCGGGTCCTGCGGATATCCCTGCGGCTGCATCGGCGCGTAGCCGAGCGTCTGGGCCTGTGCCGCGAAGGGCACGGTCAGCAATGCTGTCGCGAAGGCAATGGCGGTGGTGGCGCGCAGCGAGAAGCGGCGACGGACTGGAGAGAACCTTGTCATGTGCTGCCCCGTTGGATGTGCATCAGGTGATGCGGCTCCCAACAAACGCAGCTGGACCGACTCAAGTTCCACCGCTCGTTGCGGCAGCGAGGTCACAGTCAAGCGAGCAAAACTTCACGAAACCGCGATGGAACCGGAACGTCCGCCCGGACGTTCTACTGCCAACAATGGGCGCGCGGAGGCTTCCGTGCGGGAGGAGATATTGTGCGCGTCCTTCCCACTGAACGTCTGATTTCCGGCAACAACGAGGGCGACCCGCTTCCCGACAGCCATGTCGAGCTGCCGCCGGTGATCCGCCGCACCGAGTTTGTCGCCTTTACGCTCGCCGGTCTGTTTCTGATTGCCGTGGTCGCGGTGCTCTACGTCGCCAGGGCGTTCTTCCTCCCGGTCGTGATGGCGGTCGTCGCCGGCACCATGTTGTCGCCGGCCGCCAGCTTTCTCGAGCGGCGGCATGTGCCGCGCGCCCTCGGCGCCGTGCTGATCGTGATCGCGGTGACGACGGTGGTCGCCTTCGTCGTCGCGCTGATTGCCGTGCCAGCGATGGAGTGGAGCTCGCGCCTGCCGGAATTGGGCGCGCAGTTGAAGGAGAAGATGCACGTCTTCGACCGGCCGCTGGCGCTGTGGAAGGAGTTGCAGACGATGGTGGGCGGCTCCGAGGGGCTGCCAAGCCTTCCGCTGCCGAAAGCCGAATGGGTGCAACCGACGCTGGAATTCCTGTCGCCGACCTTCGCCGAATTCCTACTGTTCTTCGCCACCCTGATCCTGTTCATCGCGAGCTGGCGCGACCTGCGGCGGGCGCTGATCATGAATTTCGGCGATCGCGATGCGCGGCTGCGCACGCTGCGGATCCTCAACGAGATCGAGGTCCATCTCGGCAACTATCTTTTGACGGTGACACTGATCAACGTCGGCGTGGGCATCGCAACCGGTCTCATCTGCGCCATCACCGGCATGCCCAATCCGGCCGGGCTCGGCGCGCTTGCGGCGGCGCTCAACTTCATCCCGATCATCGGACCGGTCGCGATGTTCGTCATTCTGGTCGTGGTGGGGCTCGTCGCCTTCCCGACCATCGGCGGCGGACTGATGGCGGGGCTCGCCTTCGGCGGCATCACCTTCCTGGAAGGACACTTCGTCACGCCGACCATCATCGGGCGCAGGCTTTCCCTGAACGCGCTTGCCGTCTTCATCGCGCTGGCCTTCTGGACCTGGCTGTGGGGGCCGATGGGCGCATTCCTGTCGTCGCCGCTCCTGATCGTCGGGCTGATCCTGAAGGAGCATCTGCTGCCGGAGAATTCGCCGCAGCTGCCGCAGGCATGACCGGTTTCCCGAACGGAACTTACCCGGGCACGAAACGTTTTCCGGCTATCTCAGCCGCCAACAGCTTTGGAGCTACTGATGTCAACCAATGGCGAAACCGGGATGAGAGACTGGACCGACAAAGCCACCAGAGAACGCCTCGAGAAGGATGTAGCAGCCGTGAAAAGCGATATCGCCGCCCTCACCGATCAGATCACCGACGCGCTCAACACCTTTGCCAATTCCACCAGCAAGCAGGCCCGCCGCGGCTATCGCCAGGCCCGCGAGAGCGTGGATTCCGCGGTCGACGACATGTCGGATCGCGGCAGCGCCATGATGGAAGCTGCGCAAGACGCCTACGGCTCGATCGAGGAAACGCTGGAAGACGCCATCACGCAGCGGCCGCTCGCGACCGTCGGACTCGCGCTCGGCATCGGCTTCCTGATCGGTGTCGCCTGGCGCCGGTAGCGTGGGCGCAGGACCTTGACGTTGTTACGGCGGCGCTGTCGCGCCGTCGCTGCCGGCTTGCGGGGATCTGAGGAGCAAGGCCATGTTACAGCGCATCATCGACGGCATCAGCGCATCGACGGGCGCGACCGTCCGCCTGACATCGCTCGCCGCGGGCGCGGCACTCGCGCTCTTCATCACCACGGGCTTTCTCTGCGCGGCCGCCTTCATCTCGGTCCTTCAGACCTACGGACCGGTGCAGGCCTGCCTGGCCGGCGCCGGCATCTTCTTCCTGCTGACGCTTGCCGCGGCGGGGAGCTATTGGGGCTACAAGCGGGAGATGCGGAAGCGCGCCCGGATCGCCGCCGAGCGCGCCGCGAAGTCGGCCGCTTCGAGCATGCTCGCCGACCCCATGCTGCTCGCGACGGGCCTCCAGATCGTTCGCGCCATCGGAATCAAGCGGCTGCTGCCGATCCTGGCGATCGGCGGCGTCGCCCTTGGAATTATGGCGAGTCGCGCCGGCGCATCCGACGAAGCCTCGGCTGAACCGGCCGAATAGCGGTCGTAGCGCTAAGATAATTTCGTCGTCGGCGGAACGAGCGAGCTTGCGGGAATTCCATCCGGCGATCATGCGCAATTTTGCGCCAGATTGGACAATTCCAGCCCCCCTCACGCAAACGCTACTCGGATAGGCGGGCGGTTGCCGCTAAAAGCAGCGCCCGTGATTCCAAAAGTCATTTTCCGCGATGAAACCGTCCGTCAAGGCGAACCTCGCCGCATTCCATCACGATGCCAGATTGTATTTGACGCTCGGCATTGCCAACTGGTCGGTGTTCGTCGACCACATCCCGAACAACGTCGTCAATCTCCTGACGCTGCGAAATTTCGGCTTCAGCGGCGCGGCGGACCTGTTCGTGTTTGTGGTGGGTTATGGCGTCGCCATCATTCACGGCAGGATGGCGCTGGAGCGCGGCTACGTCGTCGCGGCGACGCGCATCTTCCGCCGCGTCTGGCGGCTCTACGCTGCCTATGTCGTGCTCTTCGTGATCTATATCGACACCATCGCCTATGTCGCCTCGCAATCGATGGCGCCGGAGATCATCCACGAATACAACATCTCGGGCATTCTCGATCATCCGCTGCGCATCCTGGTCCGCGGCCTCGTGCTCCAGGAAGAGCCGCTGAACCTCGACCTCCTGCAACTGATGATCCCGCTGATGGCGTTCTTTCCATTTGCGCTGTGGGGTTTGTTGCGGCGGCCGAACCTGACGCTGGCGGCATCGGTCGCGCTGTACGTTGCGGCGCGCTGGTTCGACTGGAATTTCCGCGTCTATCCGGACCAGGACTGGACCTTCAATCCGCTGTGCTGGCAGATGCTGATGGTCCTGGGCGGCTGGTTCGCCGTGACAGGCGCCTCCGGACGCGCGTTGCACGGCATGTCCTGGCTGCGGATCCTCGCGGGTGCCTATCTCATCTTCGCAATGGCCGTCACCTTGATGCGGCATTCGCCCGCGCTGGCCGTCTATTTGCCGGACTTCGTCGTCAACAGCATCGCGCCGACAGACAAGGAAAATCTCGCGCCCTATCGCGTGATCCATTTCCTCGCGCTTGCCTTCCTCGCGACCCATCTCATTCCGGCCGACCACCCCGGCCTGAAGTTGCGGCCGCTTCAGGCGGTAATCACATGCGGCGAGGAATGGCTCGCGGTGTTCTGCGTTGCCGTGTTCCTGTCCTTCGCCGGCCATCTGATCCTGATCACCGGACCGAACCTCGTGGTGATGCAGATCGCGGTGAGCCTCGTTGGCTTCGCGGCCATGACAGCAGTGGCCTATTACATCTCGTGGTCGAGGCGGCAGGACCTTCCGGCCGCCCTGAGGCAGCAGGCCTAGAGCTCCGTTCCGATTTAATCGGAACGGGGCTCCAGATTCCTGTCTTGACGTGTTTTCTTCACGCGAACCGGTATCCACTTCGCTCGAAAACGCTCTAGCCAAATAATCGTGCGATTCTGCTAGGCCGAGACCTGTGGCTGCGCTATGCGGGGAGCCTCTGCGTGAGGGGACCGGGCGTGGCGATGGCAAAGGGCGGGGGTGATGAGGCTGACAGCGCGCCCCGGCGCGGCCGGCCGCGATCGATCGAGACCACCAACGCCATTCTCGAAAGCGCCTATGCGCTGATGGCCGCCACCGGCCTTGCCGCCACCTCCATCGACGCCGTCGCACGCCACTCCAGCGTCTCCAAGATGACGATCTACAAATGGTGGCCGTCGCGGGAAGCGCTGCTGATCGACGCCTTCCTTCATCATGCCGCGCAGATGCTGCCGCTGCCGCCTGCGAGCTCCGGCAGCCCCGCGGCGCGCGCACGCCGCCATGCCGCGGCCTATGCCGAGGCGCTCCAGGGCGAGTTCGGCAAGGTGCAGCTCGCCGTCGTCTCCGAATGCATTTCCAAGACCGGCTCGGCGGAGCTGTTCTATGCCCGCTACCTGCAATTCCGCCGCGACGCACTGGTCGAGATGATCGCCGCCGGCCAGACGGATGGCAGCATCCTGGCGGAGGCAGCGCCCGAGGATCTCTACGACGCCATCTATGGCAGCCTATTCTACCGCTACGTCTTCGGCATCGCACCGATCACGCCGGCCTACGCGCGCAATCTGGTCGACCTGGTGCTGCGGCCGAAGGGTTAGAGCATGATCCGGAAAAGTGCGAAGCGGTTTACCGAAAAGACCATGCTCAAAACAACAATTTAAAGCGCGATCTCTATCGCACCGGCCTGACCGGAGCAGAGATCTTATCCGTGCGGTCGCGCTCGGACATGTCGACCACCGTCTCCATCGGCGCCGTCAATTCATAGACGTAGGAGGCGTCGGTGAAGTAGCGCTTGGCGGTGCCGCCGAGCGCTTCGGGCGCGACACGGTCGAGCAGGATCAAACCGAAATCGGAATCCGGGCGGCGCGTCGCCTCGCTGGTATTGAACTCCTCCCAGCGGAAATGGAAGACCTCGTCGGTCCCCTCGCCCGTCACCGTCCAATTCGCGGTGATGTGCGGATGCTTTCCGACCAGCGACAGACCTTCGTCGGAGTGCGAGGCGAGCTCGAAGAACAGGAGCGACAGGCTTTGCGCGGCGCGTGCGCTGACCGCGATGTCGGGGCCGGTGACGGCGATGCGGTCGGCATGCGGGATGGCGCGCGCCTCGAACAGGCCCTTCAGCTTGACGCCCTGCCACTGGCTCTCGCTGAGCAGCGAGACCACGTTGGACATGGCGTGGATGCGGCCGATCAGCAGTTCACGCGCAACGTCGATGTCCGAGCCGTGGCGCAGCGTGCGCGTCACGATCGACTGGATCACCGCCAAGATGTTCTTGACCCGGTGGTTGAGCTCGTCGATGACGGCGGTCAGCCGGCGCTCGAAGCCGATCCGCACCTGGATTTCCCGGCTGAGCCGCAGATTGTTGTAGGCGACATAGCCGAACAGGCCGCACACCATCGCGGTGATGGCAAAACCGATCGCCGCCACGATGATCGCCGTCTGCTCGGCGCGCCGCGCCGAATTGGTCTTGGCGTAGTAGCCGAGATGCCAGTCGCGCCCGCCAAAGCTCACCGTGCGCGTCGCCGACGGCGCCGGCCCGTCCGCTGCCGTCATGCGTGACGAGACCACGCCCTGGTCGTTGGCAACGAGCTCGCCACCTTCCCTGCGCGGATCCTTCAGCGCGACCGAGAACAACGACATGTCGTCATTGGTCAGCATCAGGGAGGCGAGCTCGTAGGAGAATGTGACGAAGCCCGCCGGCTCCGTCGCGCCCTCGGGAATGACGGGCGCGGCCACGATGATGCCGATGGGCCCGCCGCCCCGCAGCAACTGAACCGGGTCCGAGGCGACCGACCTCTTCTCGACACGCGCACGCGTCAGCATGGCGCTGCGCACCTGATCCTGCTCGTAGCTGCGGCCGGGCAGCGCCTTGGTCTCGTTGCTGCGCGGTTCGAGGTCCATCAGCACGTCGATCGGCTGGGTGACCTTCGCAAGATCGATCGGCTTGTCGTCATACGTGCGAATCTGCGGATTGGGGAAGCCGGCGCTCGCGATCGCGTCCTCCGCCGGCAGAAGCTCGTTCGGCTTCAGCCGGGCGACCCACCCGGCGACCACGAAATCGGTCTTGAAGGCGTAGATGGCCGAGCGCAGCGGCTCCAGCATGTTCGGCTTGATGACCGACGGCGCACGGAACAAGCCTGAGGCGACACGCGCGAGCAGCTCGCGCTCGGTCAGCCGGTCCTGGACCAGGCTCGCGTGGACGTCGATCGCGCGCGCCAGCGCGATCCGGTCCAGTGCCAGCTCCTGGTCGTGGACGCGATAGGCCGCGAGCCCGGAGAGCAGGGCTCCGAGCAGGGCGATGAAACCGATGATAAAACCCAGCCGGACCACTTCGACTACTCAGGCGAAAACAGCAGGTCGGCAATAAACACGGAGCATATCAACGCCGCTCGAACGGCCATGTGCCGAAACAGAGTGGACCCCAGTAATGGAGATAATGAAGGAGGAGGCATCAGTACGCAACTTCGGTCGCCTGAAAAGCTTAATTCGCCCGGCCGATGGTCTGGCCATGAAGGCTTTGCTCCGGGCACCGGAGGTAGTTAATCGCCGTGTCCGAAATTTGTTCCGCGGATGCGGCTTTTGCCCCAGACGTTAACGGCGGGAAACGCCTGCGCCACGTCGTCGCGCCGTCAGCTCGCCCGTTTCAGGCCGCCTTTGGCCTCGATGAAGCCGACGATCTGGTCGAGCCCCTCGCTCTTTTTCAGGTTGGTCATGACGAAGGGGCGCGCCCCGCGCATGCGCCTGGCGTCCGTCTCCATCTTCTCCAGGGAGGCGCCGACATGGGGCGCGAGGTCGATCTTGTTGATGACCAGGAGGTCGGAGCGGGTGATGCCGGGGCCGCCCTTGGACGGGATCTTGTCGCCGGCCGCCACGTCGATGACGTAGATGGTGAGGTCGGCGAGCTCCGGGGAAAAAGTGGCAGCCAGATTGTCGCCACCGGACTCGATCAGCACGAGGTCGAGCCCGGGGAATTTTGCACGCATGTCCGCGACCGCGGCCAGGTTCATCGAAGCGTCCTCGCGGATCGCGGTGTGCGGGCAGCCGCCGGTCTCGACGCCGGCGATGCGGTCCGGCGTCAGCGAGCCCGAGCGCACCAGGAATTCCGCATCCCATTTGGTGTAGATGTCGTTGGTGATCGCCGCGATGTCATAGCGCTCGCGCATGGTCTTGCAGAGCAGGTCCATCAGCGCAGTCTTGCCCGATCCGACCGGGCCGCCTATTCCGACGCGCAAGGGGCCGTGAGATTTCGACATGTCACTCGCTCTCTCTCGATGGATTAAAGGCCGCACCGCTCACGAGCGAAACAGCCGCGTATATTGCGTCTCGTGCCGCAGACTGGCGAGATCGGCGCGAAACGTCGCGCTGCCGAGGTCGTCCAATGTCGCATTCAACGCACGATTGGCGGTCGCGGCAACGGCGGCTTCCAGCTTCACCAGCACCCGCTGGCTGTCGGTCTGGCCGAGCGGAATGAGGCGGCTCGCCGCCGAAATCCAGTTCGAGACCAGCGCATGCAGGAAGGCGTGCAGCGTCGACGCCAGCGGCACGCCGTGCACCGCGGCAACCACGCCGACGGCGACAGGATAGATCAGTGCCGTGCGACATGCCGCAACCATGGCATCCAGCCCGTCGGCATCCCACGCGGCGCGGGAGATGTCGATGAAGGCGCGGCCCTGCGAGGTCGTCTCGAGCTGCCGCTCGCGCGACGGCACGAAGGCGGCGGCGAGCTCGGCGATATCGTTCAAGGTGGTGTCTTCGCCCAACTCAGTGGCGCGATAGGCGTGGACCAGGAACGTCGCATCGCAAAAGCCGGACCCATCGCCCAGCATGGCGTCGAGCCAGTCGGCTAGCGTCGCGGTGTCGGTGATGTCGCCCGCCTCGACCGCCCATTCGATGCCGCTGGAATAGGAGAAGCCGCCGACCGGAAAGGCCGGCGACAGCCACGTCATCAGCCGGTACAGCGCCGCCGCCTCGCGCTCGGCGAGGTCACCGGCACTCACCGGCTCATTTGTGGTCATGAGCATGCTTGTGGCCGTGATGGTGGTCGGGGTGGTCGCAATGCTCGTCATGGTGATGGTCGTGGCCATGGTCATGCGCGGCATGATCGTGGTGATCGTGGTGATCGTGACCATGATCATGGTGATGATGGTCGTGATCGTGATGCCCGTGATCATCGTGACCATGTGCGTGGCCGGCGTCGGCGTAAGCGCCGCCTTCGGGATCGAACGGCGCCTCGATCTCGATCACGCGCGCACCGAGGCCCTTCACCATGGCCTCGATGACATGGTCGCGGCGGATGCGCAGGCTCTTGGCCATGATCTGCGTCGGCAAATGACGATTGCCGAGATGCCAGCCGACGCGAATGAGGTGGTGCGGATCGCGACCGCGGATCTCCAGCAGCGGCTCGGGCGCCGCGACCACTTCGACCAGCCGGCCGTCCTCCAGCACTAACGCATCACCGCCGCGCAGCGCGACGGCATTCTCCAGGTCGAGCAGGAATTCGAGGCCCCGCGTCCCCGTCATCGCCATGCGGCGGCGGTGCCGGTCGTCGAAATCGAGCACCACCGTATCCGCTGGCGTCTCCGTGAAGCCGTGCTGTCCCTTAACCTGCGTCGCCCGGATCATGCTTTTACCCCGTTACCGTGTCTCGACCTTCTCGGGCGTGATCACTTCAATCTTCGGCGGCGCCGTAAAACACTTCACCGCGACGCGACCGAACGTCTTCATGTGCTCCATGGCGCGATGCGGCACCAGCGCCTCGGCGCTCTCCCACTGCTCGACGAATACCATCTTGGCGGGATCGGTGACGCTCTCGTGCAAATCATAGGCGATATTGCCGGGCTCCTTCCGCGTCTCCTTGATGCAGGCGGTGGCGGCCGCAATGAATTCGGCGCGCGTCTCGGGCTTGATGGTCAAGGTGGCAACGACGTAAATCACGAGAAATCCTCCCGGCTTTTCTTCTAAGGTAAGATACCGGGCGGGACCTTAGACCAGGCGGGGTCGAACGCAAAACCGGAAAAGCCGCCCCCCGGGCCTGCGCCGGGGGCATGCGTCCAGGCGCTATTTCAGTACATGAAATATCGCTGCGCCATCGGCAGCACCTCGGCGGGCGCGCAGGTGAGCAGTTCGCCGTCGGCGCGCACCTCGTAGGTCTCGGGATCGACCTCGATATTGGGCGTGGCGTCGTTGTGGATCATGCTCTTCTTCGAGATTTTTCCGCGGGTGTTCTGCACCGCATAGAGCTTCTTGTCGATGCCGAGCTTTCGCGCGAGGCCGCCGGTGACCGCCGCCTTCGAGGTGAACACCACGGACGACGCGGTGCGCGCCTTGCCGAAGGCACCGAACATCGGCTGATAGTGCACCGGCTGCGGCGTCGGGATCGAGGCGTTGGGATCGCCCATCGGGGCGGCGACGATCGAGCCGCCCTTGATAATACAGTCCGGCTTGACGCCGAAGAAGGCCGGCGACCACAGCACGAGATCGGCGAGCTTGCCCTTCTCGACCGATCCGATCAGTTTCGACACGCCGTGCGCGATCGCGGGATTGATCGTGTACTTGGCGATGTAGCGCTTGACGCGGAAATTATCATTGTCCTTGCCCTTGTCCTGGTCGAGCGACCCGCGCTGCTTCTTCATCTTGTCCGCGGTCTGCCACGTCCGGATGATGACTTCACCCAGGCGGCCCATGGCCTGGGAGTCCGAGGAAATCATCGAGAGCGCGCCGAGATCGTGCAGGATATCCTCGGCAGCGATGGTCTCCTTGCGGATGCGGCTCTCGGCGAAGGCGAGGTCCTCGGCGATCGAGGGATCGAGGTGATGGCACACCATCAGCATGTCCAGATGCTCGTCGAGGGTGTTGCGGGTGAAGGGCCGCGTCGGATTGGTCGAGGACGGCAGCACGTTCTTCAGCCCCGCGACCTTGATGATATCAGGCGCATGCCCGCCGCCGGCGCCCTCGGTGTGGAAGGCGTGGATGGTGCGGCCCTTGAATGCCTTGACGGTATCCTCGACGAAGCCGGATTCGTTCAGCGTGTCGGTGTGGATCATCACCTGAATGTCGTAGTCGTCAGCCACCGACAGGCAGGTATCGATCGCAGCCGGTGTCGTGCCCCAGTCCTCGTGCAGCTTCAGCGCACAGGCGCCGGCCTTGATCATCTCGACCAGCGCGGCGGGCCGCGACGCGTTGCCCTTGCCGGAGATGCCGAGATTGACCGGGAACGCGTCGAACGACTGGATCATCCGCCCCATGTGCCACGGCCCCGGCGTGCAGGTGGTGGCGAACGTGCCGTGCGAGGGACCGGTGCCGCCGCCGAGCATCGAGGTGACGCCGGACATCAGCGCGTGCTCGATCTGCTGCGGACAGATGAAATGGATGTGGCTGTCGAAGCCTCCGGCCGTGAGGATTTTTCCTTCACCCGCGATCACGTCGGTGCCGGGGCCGACGATGATGGTGACACCCGGCTGGATGTCGGGATTGCCGGCCTTGCCGATCGCGGAGATCATGCCGTCCTTGATCGCGACGTCGGCCTTCACGATGCCCCAGTGGTCGACGATCAGCGCATTGGTGATGACGGTGTCGGCCGCGCCCTGCTTGTTGGTCACCTGCGACTGGCCCATGCCGTCGCGGATCACCTTGCCGCCGCCGAACTTCACCTCCTCGCCATAGGTCGTGAAATCCTTCTCGACCTCGATGATGAGATCGGTGTCGGCCAACCGCACCTTGTCGCCGGTGGTCGGGCCGAACATGTCGGCATAGACGGAACGCTTTATTTTGACGGACATCACAAGCCCCGTTTGCGTTTGAATTTTTGGTTGTTCACAGCGAAGCCCTCGCTGCACTTACGGCATCGTCGAATTTTGCATCGAGCCACGAATTGCCGCCACGGCATCCGGCGACGACCTGCTCAGCCCAGCCCGTGTAGTCGGCGAGATCGTCGCGCTCTTCGGCGGACGGGTCGGAATGAATGCGCGCGCCGATATTGCTGATCTTGTCGGCGATCTTGATGAGTTTTGCTCCGGCAGATTTCTTCGGTGCATCGACGATCTGCCGGCGTCGCCGCTCTGGTTTGGGCAGGCTCATGTCGTCGGTACATTCAACGACGAGGGAGGCGACGCGGTCCGAGAATTTCCGCACAAGTTCTTCGCGCGTCGTTTCAGTGTCCTCGATCACATCATGCAACCACCCGGCCGCGACCAGCTCGGCATCCGCGCCATCGGTCGCCGTCGCCAGCAGGTTCGCGACCTCCGCGAGATGGTTGATGTAAGGCTCGTTCCCCCGCCCCTTGCGCGCCATGCCGTTGTGCCGGCGCGCGGCCAGCTCAGCAGCTTCGGAGATGAGGCGGACGGCGGGGAGCATGCCTCACAGCTTCCCCATCACGTCACCACGGAAACCGTAGATCGTCTTCTTCCCCGCCACGGCGACGAGCTGGACGTCGCGGGTCTGGCCGGGCTCGAAGCGGACGGCGGTGCCGGCGGCGATGTCGAGGCGCATGCCGCGGGCTTTCTTGCGGTCGAATTTCAGCGCGGGGTTGGTCTCGAAGAAATGGTAGTGCGAGCCGACCTGGATCGGGCGGTCGCCGGTGTTGGCCACCGTCAGCGTCACGGTCTTGCGGCCGGCATTGAGCTCGATCTCGCCGTCCTGGATGAAGAGTTCGCCGGGGATCATGCTCTCGCTCCTACCTGATCGGCTCGTGCACGGTGACGAGCTTGGTACCGTCCGGAAAGGTCGCCTCGACCTGGATGTCGTGGATCATTTCGGGAATGCCCGGCATCACCTGGTCGCGGGTGAGAACCTGCGCGCCGGATTGCATCAGCTCAGCGACGGTACGGCCGTCGCGCGCGCCTTCGAGGATGAAGTCGGAGATGATCGCGATCGCCTCGGGATGGTTGAGCTTGACGCCGCGATCCAGCCGGCGGCGGGCGACGATCGCCGCCATCGAGATCAGGAGCTTGTCCTTTTCGCGGGGAGACAGGTTCATGCAGCATCTCTTCCGTTCAATGCATCAATTCAGCAGCCATCAACTCAGCCACAGCCGCGGCAGCGCCGCGCCGGTCCGCGCCAGCACCGCCATCATGTCGGCGCGCAAGCGCGCGGCATCTTGGGCACAGAACCGCGCCATTGCAAAGCCATTCCAGGCGGAGATTCCGACCTCGCCGGCGAACGACTCCGAGGCCTCGCGGATACGCTCGATCAGCGGCTCGTCGCCGGGGACGATCAGCGCCGTACCGATCGCGGCACCGCCCTTGGCGACCGCCGATCGCCCTAGTTTTGCACCGATATTGCCGTCGAGCCTGACAGTTTCGGCGAACACCAGCTTGCCCCCACGACGCAGCCGCCAGCGATCAATGAACTCGCCCTGCTCCATCCGCTCGCCCATGGCGGTGCGGCCGAACACGACGATCTCGCAAAGCAGGAGTGACGCCGTCTCATCCAGCTCGATGTCGAAACGACGATGGACCCGGGCACGATCGAACAGGATCGTCTCCTGGGGCAACCAGCCGAGATGCGCGCCTGCGGCGACCTTCAAGGCGATATTGAGCTGCGCCGCCGCCCCTGGCGCGCGATAGACTTTCTCGGCCGCCGCCGTGGTCAATGTCAGGCGTGCCCCCTGGCCTGCCGCGATCTCGATGTCAAAACTGTCTCCGCCGGCAACGCCGCCGGCCGTGTTGACGAACACGCCGGAGAGCCCCTCGCCCTCCGGCGAGGGAAAGCGCACGCGCAGGGAGCCGGACTCATGCAAGACGCCACGCCGCGTCACGCCATCGCGGGCATGGACGTCGAAGCGCACCGCGCCGCGGGCACGGTTCGCCTCGAAAACCGAAGATGTCGTCAAAGCGTCGCTGCGCATCCGTCTCCCCAGCCGGCCGCGGCAGAAATTTTCGGATTACAGCGCCATCTGGCGGCTGATTTCGGCCGGATCGAGATTGGATCGGTCGCAGGTGAATTTCACCGCGCCGCGATCCATCACCGCGAAACTGTCGCCGAGTTCGCAGGCAAAGTCGAGATATTGTTCGACCAGCACGATGGCGATGTTGCCGAGGTTACGCAGATACGAGATGGCCCGACCGATGTCCTTGATGATCGACGGCTGGATGCCCTCGGTCGGCTCGTCGAGCAGGAGCAGCTTTGGCCGCATCACCAGCGCACGCCCGATCGCGAGCTGCTGCTGCTGGCCGCCGGAGAGGTCGCCGCCGCGCCGGCCGAGCATGGATTGCAGCACCGGGAACAGCGAGAACACGTCGTCCGGAATGTGCTTGTCCTCGCGCTTGAGCGGACCGAAGCCGGTCTTGAGGTTCTCCTCGACCGTCAACAGCGGAAATATCTCGCGGCCCTGCGGCACGAAGCCGATGCCTTTGCGCGCCCGCTCATAGGGCTTGAGGCCCGTGATGTCGCTGCCGTCGAGCACGATCGCGCCCGAGGAGATCGGATACTGGCCGACCATGGCGCGCAACAGCGAGGTCTTGCCGACGCCGTTGCGTCCGAGCACGCAGGTGACCTTGCCGGGCTCTGCGGCGATGGAGACGCCGCGCAGCGCCTGCGCCGCGCCGTAGAACAGGTTGATGTCCTTGACCTCAAGCATTGCTCAGCGCCCCAGATAGACTTCGATGACCCGCTCGTTGGACGAGACCTGGTCGATGGTTCCTTCCGCGAGCACGGTGCCTTCATGCAGGCAGGTGACCTTGACGCCGAGCTCGCGCACGAACGTCATGTCGTGCTCGACGACCATCACGGTGTGGGTCTTGTTGATCTCTTTCAGCAGCTCGGCGGTAAGATGCGTCTCGACGTCGGTCATGCCCGCGACGGGCTCGTCGACGAGCAGCAGCTTCGGATCCTGCGCCAGCAGCATGCCGATCTCGAGCCACTGCTTCTGACCGTGGCTGAGGCTGCCGGCGAGCCGGTTGCGGGCGTCGGTGAGGCGGATCGTCTCGAGCACCTTGTCGATGCGCTCGGACTCCGCCCTGCTGCCGCGCCAGAACAGCGTGCCCTTGACGCTGTGGTCGACATTGAGCGCGAGCAGGAGGTTGTCCTGCACGGTCTGGCTCTCGAACACGGTCGGCTTCTGGAATTTGCGGCCGATGCCGAGCTCGGCGATGCGGGTCTCGTCCAGACGCGTCAAATCAGTGACGCCGTCGAACAGCACCGTGCCCTCGTCGGGCTTGGTCTTGCCGGTGATGATGTCCATCATCGTCGTCTTGCCCGCGCCGTTCGGGCCGATGATGGCGCGCATCTCGCCGGGCGCGAGCGTCAGCGACAAATTGTTGATGGCGTGGAAGCCGTCGAACGAGACGTGCACGCCGTCGAGATAGAGCATCGCGGAGGTCGCGCGTGTATCCATGACGTTCATTGCGCCTACTCCGCCATCTTGGGTTCGGTGACGCCATCTTCGGCCGCGGCGCTCGCGCTGGTCGCCGCGGTGCGTTTTTCTTTGGACGACTCCCACCAGGCATTGAAGGTGCCGACGATGCCCTTCGGCAGCAGCAGCGTCACCAGGATGAACAGCGCGCCCAGCATGAACAGCCAGTAGGGCGCGAGCATGCCCGAGGTGAAGAACGTTTTTGCGTAGTTGACGACGACGGCGCCGAGTGCAGCGCCGATCAGCGTACCGCGACCACCGACCGCGACCCAGATCACCGCCTCGATCGAATTGCCGGGTGCGAACTCGCTCGGGTTGATGATGCCGACCTGGGGCACGTAGAGCGCACCGGCAACGCCGGCCATGCAGGCCGACAACGTGAACACGAACAGCTTGTAGGATTCGACGCGGTACCCGAGGAACCGGCTGCGCGATTCCGCGTCGCGGATTGCGATCAGAACCTTGCCGAGCTTGGAGGACACGACGGAGCGGCAGATCAGGAAGCTCAGGATCAGCACCAGGCAGCTCAGCGCAAACAGCGCGGCACGGGTGCCCTCGGCCTGCACGTTGAAGCCGAGGATGTCCTTGAAGTCGGTCAGGCCGTTGTTGCCGCCGAAGCCGAAATCATTGCGGAAGAAGGCGAGCAGCAGCGCGTAGGTCATCGCCTGCGTGATGATCGACAAATACACGCCGGTGACGCGGGAGCGGAAGGCGAGCCAGCCGAAGCAGAACGCAAGCAGGCCGGGCACGACCAGCACCATCAGCGCCGCGAACCAGAACATGTCGAATCCGTACCAGTACCAGGGCAGCTTCGAATAGTTCAGGAAGACCATGAAGTCGGGCAGGATCGGGTTGCCGTAGACGCCGCGGGTGCCGATCTGCCGCATCAGGTACATGCCCATCGCGTAGCCGCCGAGCGCGAAGAAGGCGCCGTGGCCGAGCGAGAGGATGCCGCAATAGCCCCAGATCAGGTCGATCGAGAGCGCGAGGATCGCGTAGCAGACATATTTGCCCCAGAGCGCGACCAGATAGGTCGGCACCTGCAGGACCGAGCCCGCGGGCAGCAGCAGGTTGGAGAGCGGGATGAGGATGCCGCAGGCCGCGACGATGGCGAGAAAGATCGTCGCGCCGCGGTCCAGCGACCTGGTCAGCATGTGGGGGGTCATGCTTCCACCGCACGGCCCTTGAGCGCGAACAGGCCGCGCGGCCGCTTTTGAATGAACAGGATGATGAGAACGAGGATGGCGATCTTGCCGAGCACGGCGCCGGCGACCGGCTCCAGGAACTTGTTGGCGATGCCGAGCGTGAAGGCGCCGACCAGCGTGCCCCAGAGATTGCCGACGCCGCCGAACACCACGACCATGAAGCTGTCGATGATGTAGCTCTGGCCGAGATTGGGGCTGACATTGTCGATCTGCGACAACGCCACGCCGGCGATGCCGGCAATGCCCGAGCCGAGCCCGAAGGTCAGTGCGTCGACGCGCGAGGTGGCGATGCCCATCGAGGCCGCCATGCGCCGGTTCTGCGTGACCGCGCGCATCTCGAGGCCAAGCGCGGTGTAGCGCAGCATGGCAAGCAGGATCGCGAACACCGCGAGCGTGAAGACGAGGATCCAGAGCCGGTTATAGGTGATGGTGATCTGGCCGAGCTCGAACGCGCCGCTCATCCAGGAGGGATTGCCGACCTCGCGGTTGGTCGGGCCGAACATGGTGCGCACCGCCTGCTGCAGCACCAGCGACAGGCCCCAGGTCGCAAGCAGCGTCTCCAGCGGCCGGCCGTAGAGGAAGCGGATGATGCTGCGCTCGATCACGACACCGAGCGCGCCGGCGACGAGGAAAGCGAGCGGCACGGCGATCAGCAGCGAATAGTCGAACAAAGCGGGATAACGGGTGCGGATCACCTCCTGCACCACGAAGGTGGTGTAGGCGCCGATCATCACCATCTCACCATGCGCCATGTTGATGACGCCCATCACGCCGAAGGTGATGGCAAGGCCAATCGCCGCGAGCAATAGCACCGAGCCGAGCGAGAGACCGTACCAGGCATTCTGCACCGTGGACCAGACCGCGAGCGAAGACTGGATCGAGCTGATTGCGCTGGCCGCGGCCTTGGTCACCGAGGCCGGCTGGTCGCCCATCCCGGTCAGCAGCGCCAAGGCCTCCTGGTCGCCACGCGCCTTGAGGGTGCCGACCGCCTCGAGTTTCTCGACCTCGGTGGCATCCGACTTGAACAGCAAGATCGCCGCGCGGGCGTCGCCGAGCGTGGCCTTGATCGATTTGTTGGTTTCCTTGGCGAGCGCGGCATCGACCGGCTCGAGCGCGGTTTCCTCATGCGACTTGAAGACGGATTGCGCAGCCTGCAGGCGCGTTCCGACATCCGGAGACTGGAGCGTCAGATTGCCGATCGCGGCATCGACGCTGCGGCGCAGGCGGTTGTTGAGGCGCACCGCGCTGGCGCTGTCGGGAACGCTGGCGACGGGCTCGCCGGTCGCAGCATCGATCGACTTGCCGTCGGCACCGGTGACGTAAACCTTCTTGCTATCAGGGTCGGCCATGAGGCGACCGTCCTGGAGCGCGCTGATGATGGGGAAAGCCAGCTTGTTGCCGCTGCTCGCGACGACGCCGATCGCCTCATCGGTGTCGGAGAAATCGTCATTGGCGAATTTGGCGACCGCATCCTCGAACGGACCGGCAAAGGCCGGCAGTGCGAACGCGATCAGGAATAACGAGAGGACAAAGGTACAGAGACGAGCGGACAAATTGGTTGGCACTTTGAATCACCCCGGCAGAAGTGGGGAGAAGGCGGCGGAATAGCCGCCTCCTCCCGTCGTGCAATGAACCGACAGATCGGGATCAGGAGCCCGAGCCGAGGCACTTGTTGGTCTTGGTGTTGAAGTTGCCGCACTTCTTGCCGACCCAGTCGCCGACCAGGTCCTTGGAGCCATCGAGCTCCTTCGACCAGGCGTCGCCTGCGACAAGACCCGGAGTCTTCCACACCACGTCGAACTGGCCGTTGGCTTTGATTTCGCCAATGAACACCGGCTTGGTGATGTGATGGTTCGGAAGCATCTTGGAGGTCCCGCCGGTCAGGTTCTTGGCTTCGATGCCGGGCAGCGCGTCGATCACCTTGTCCGGATCGGTCGACTTCACCTTCTCGACCGCCTTGACCCACATGTCGAAACCGATGACGTGCGCTTCCATCGGATCGTTGGTCACGCGCTTCGGGTTCTTGGTGTAGGTCTGCCAGGCCTTGATGAACTTCTCGTTCTCGGGCGACTTGATCGACTGGAAGTAGTTCCAGGCGGCAAGATGACCGAGCAGCGGCTTGGTGTCGATGCCGGCGAGCTCTTCCTCACCCACCGAGAACGCGACCACCGGGATGTCCTTGGCCTTGATGCCCTGGTTGCCGAGCTCCTTGTAGAAGGGAACGTTGGCGTCGCCGTTGATGGTCGAAACCACCGCGGTCTTCTTGCCGGCCGAGCCGAACTTCTTGATGTCGGCCACGATCGTCTGCCAGTCGGAATGACCGAACGGCGTGTAGTTGATCATGATGTCTTCCTGGGCGACACCCTTCGACTTCAGGTAGGCCTCCAGGATCTTGTTGGTGGTGCGCGGATAGACGTAGTCGGTGCCCGCGAGCACCCAGCGCTTCACCTTCTCGTCCTTCATCAGATAGTCGACGGCGGGGATCGCCTGCTGGTTCGGCGCAGCACCCGTGTAGAACACGTTGCGCTCGCTCTCCTCGCCCTCGTACTGCACGGGGTAGAACAGGATGCTGTTCAGCTCCTTGAAGACCGGGAGCACGGACTTGCGCGACACCGAGGTCCAGCAGCCGAACACGACCGCGACCTTGTCCTTGGTGATCAGCTCGCGCGCCTTTTCGGCGAACAGCGGCCAGTTCGAGGCAGGATCGACCACGACGGCTTCGAGCTTCTTGCCGTTGACGCCGCCCTTCTTGTTCTGCTCGTCGATGAGGAAGAGGATGGTGTCCTTCAGCGTGGTTTCGCTGATGGCCATGGTGCCGGAGAGAGAATGAAGGACGCCGACCTTGATGGTGTCGTCCGCGGCCTTGGCGCCAGTCAATGAAGCCAGACCCATCATCAGTCCGGCGGTCGCGGCGAGAACGCCACGGCGGCTAAATGACGCCGCTATATCGTGAGTGGATTTGTTAAGCATGGATGTATCATCTCCCTGACGCAGACGTGAAAAAGACGCTGCGAAACGGCCCCACGGCCGCCTGCGATTAACGGAATCGCAAGAACCATGCCATGGGCTGGGCACATGCCAACCTATTGGTCAGATTATATAATTTCGCTGCAATCCAACTTTCGCCGCAGTCCAATTGCCCAAATCTTAGGCGAGTAAAATGTATGCCAATGCGGCAGACAGGTTATTTTTTAAGCAAAACAGCAACCCTGTCTAAATTTCCGGCATAACTATTTCTGCACTGCAATCGCGGTTTGAGGCCACGTTGCCTTGAAACCGCCCCCTGAATGTTCCATATGGAGGTTCGAGACCTCTTGCGAATCAAGGGGTCGTAGCGAGCCGCGTGTTCTTAAGCCCTTTCCGGGCCTCTGGCTTGCCCCATCCCATCAAGCCATCCGACACCCCAAACACGCAGGTGTCCATTCGACACCCTTATTGCGCGTGCCCCGCTGATTGCGCCGGGCGCTCGCTTTCGACATGGAAAGAACCCATCTTTTGACTTCCTTTCAGGACTTCGGCCTTGCCGAACCCATCGCGCGTGCTCTCGCCGAAGAGAATTACGTCACTCCCACCCCCATCCAGGCCCAGACGATTCCCACGGCGCTGACCGGCCGCGACGTCGTCGGCATCGCCCAGACCGGCACCGGCAAGACCGCGTCCTTCGCACTGCCGATCCTGCACCGCCTGCTCGAGAACCGGATCAAGCCGCAGCCCAAGACCTGCCGCGTGCTGGTGCTCTCGCCCACCCGCGAGCTGTCCGGCCAGATCCTCGATAGCTTCAACGCCTACGGCCGCCACATCCGGCTGTCCTCGACACTCGCCATCGGCGGCGTGCCGATGGGCCGCCAGGTTCGCGCGCTGATGCCTGGCCTCGATGTTTTGGTGGCGACCCCCGGCCGGCTGCTCGACCTCGTACAGAGCAACGGACTGAAGCTTGGAAGCGTCGAATTCCTCGTGCTCGACGAGGCCGATCGCATGCTCGACATGGGCTTCATCAACGACATCCGTAAAATCGTCGCCAAGCTGCCGATCAAGCGGCAGACGCTGTTCTTCTCGGCCACCATGCCGAAGGATATAGCCGAGCTCGCCGACGCGATGCTGCGGGACCCCGCCCGCGTTGCGGTCACCCCGGTGTCCTCGACCGCCGAGCGGATCAACCAGCGCATCATCCAGGTCGATTTCTCCGCCAAGCCCGCCTTCCTGACCAAGCTCCTGAAGGACGAGCCGGTCAATCGCGCGCTGGTCTTCACCCGCACCAAGCATGGTGCCGACAAGGTCGTGAAGACGCTTGAGAAGGCTGGCATCGCCGCCAGCGCCATCCATGGCAACAAGTCGCAGAACCATCGCGAGCGGACGCTCGCCCAGTTCCGTTCGGGCGAGATCCGCACCCTGGTCGCCACCGACATCGCCGCCCGCGGTATCGATGTCGACGGCATCAGCCACGTCATCAATTTCGACCTGCCGAACGTGCCGGAGACCTATGTGCACCGCATCGGCCGCACCGCGCGCGCCGGCGCCGACGGCACCGCGATCTCGCTGGTCGCCGGCGGCGAGGAACTCAGCTATCTCCGCGACATCGAGCGGCTGATCAAGGTAACGCTATCGCGTGAGGATCACCGCACCGATGCCGGGCGCCGCGATGCGGGCCCGCCCCCGCCGCAGCAACGACAGGGCCGGCCGGGCCGCCCGGGCCAGCGCCCGCAAGGCGCAAGGCATGGTGAGGGACGTCACACTGACGGACGACGCAGCGACGAAAGGCATGCCGACGGACGCCACCATAGCGCCGGCAAGCATGGCGACGGAAGGCCCGGCGAAGGTCGGCACGGTGACGGAAGGCATGTTGACGGACGTCCCGGTGGTAGCCAGAAGGTCTCGAAGGGGTCTCGCCGCCAACGGTCCGGTGGTAAGACGCATTCTTCCCCAACCGAGCGCCCGGAACAGCGTTCCGCGCATAGCGCCGGCAAGCCCGATGGGATACAAGGCGTGGCCTTTTTACGCCGCGAGAGTCGGCCGATGGGCCAACCGACCCGCAAACCCTATTCGCACTAGCCGTCCACGACCTGGAGAAATTCATGGCTAAGGAAGAGCTGATCCAGTTCGAAGGACTGGTCACCGAAATCCTCCCCGACGCGCGCTACCGCGTGCAGCTCGACGCCGGGCACGAGATCGTCGCCTACACCGCCGGCAAGATGAAGAAGAACCGCATCAAGACGCTGGCGGGTGACCGCGTGACCG
Organism: Tuber microsphaerosporum; assembly: GCA_003521225.1. Taxonomy (NCBI): domain Eukaryota; kingdom Fungi; phylum Ascomycota; class Pezizomycetes; order Pezizales; family Tuberaceae; genus Tuber; species Tuber microsphaerosporum. Next base: position 8,151 of record QOVD01003118.1, on the reverse strand, counting down.
TGGAAATGTCGCCCTACGACCTCGAGAAGGGCCGGCTGATTTTCCGCCACAAGGACGAACGTCCGAGCGGCGTGGGCGGGCCTCCCCGTCCCGGACAGCGCGGTGGCCAGTTCCGCCGCCGTTGATCCGCTTCCGGCATCTCGGCTGCGAAAGTAAAATTCTGACCTGTATGCTGATCCGCCGTGTCGATCGCGGCGGATCAAAAAATCGTGCACGTCAGGATTGTTTTGGTGCCTTAATTCCAATAAAATCACTCATCGATTTTCGGCCGGACGACATTGGCATCCACCGGTACAGCCGGTTCAGACACGCTGACGACCCTTCCAGAAACTCGATCTAACCCGCCTGCGAAAGTAGGCTTCGACACTGCACATCTGAGAAGGAACTACCCCGTGAGCATGGGAACCGTGAAGTGGTTTAACGCGACCAAGGGCTTTGGCTTCATCCAGCCCGACGATGGCGGCCAGGACGTCTTCGTACACATCAGCGCCGTCGAGCGCGCCGGTCTCGGCACGCTGCGTGAAGGTCAGAAGGTCTCTTACGAGATCGTGGCCGACCGTCGTTCCGGCAAGTCGGCAGCGGACAACCTCCGCGCCGCCGGTTGAGCCCACGGGCCTTCGGCCCGGACGGCTCTAGCAAGCAAAAGGAAAAGGCCGTGCGCAACGCACGGCCTTTTTTCATGTCCGAAAGAACGGATGGACTCAGCAGGTCGCACCGGCCGCATCCGCGCTGTCGTAGACGCAACTGGACAACGCGTTCGTCTTGCGAGCTCGTCTTGCTAGTTCGTTTTGGCGGCCGCGCCAGCATTGCCGCTGGCGTTGTTGCTCAACGAACCGGCCTGGCTCATCGTGTTGTTGAAGTAGTTGTCGCTGTCGCCGAGCGTCACGCGACGTTGGCACAGCGGCATGCAGCTGTAGGACTCGCGCTCGACCCCGCGATAGACGGTGACGAGCCGGTCGCTCGGACCTTCGACCTGGATCTGACGGTCGACCAGTATCTCACCGCCGCGGTCGAGCGCGATGAAATTGGTGGCACCATAGCCCTTCCCGGTCACGACGATCATGCCGCCGGGCTGGAGCGTGACGTCGGCGATCAGGGGATTGCCGACCACGATGGTCGCCACCTTGCCGGGCAGCCGGACCAGCTTGGCCTGGTCGACATTGACGGCGATGGTATCGGCGGTCGCCTCGGCAAGGCTGGCCGCCGGCGATGCCAGCACCGCAGCCGCAACCAGAAGACAAACGCGCGCACGACGGCGCAGCAACTCTTTACGCATACTCTTACCCCCGGGACGTCACAAACCGGCAGAAGCGATTCGATACACAGCGGAGCCGGTGCCCGACCCGGCTAACCTGCCCTTAATTCGTGAACGTTCCGCAAACTCGCCGACTATTGTTTGAACGGACTGGCGCTTTGCTGCCTCAGAAGATCCCTTACTGGCGGAACGGATAGGCGAGCTGGCCCCCGATCTCCTTCGGCATGGTCGCTTCGTCCTTGCCGTAGTCCTGCGGCAGTTTCCCCTCCGGCATGCGGAAGGTGCCGAACAGCACGTCCCAGATCGGAAACGTCCCGGCAAAATTGGTGTCACCGCCCTCTTCGAGCGCGGTGTGGTGCCAGCGGTGGAACACCGGCGTCGCCAGCACATATTTGAACGGCCCGAAGGTCCAGTTCAGGTTGGCGTGCACGAAGGCCGAGTGGAAGGTGGTGAACGGACCGAGCCAGATCATGACGTTCGGGGAGATGCCGGCCATCAGCAGCACGACGTCGACGCCGATCGTCCCGAGCATAAGATTGACGGGATGGAAGCGGGCCGCGGAAATCCAGCCGATCTCCTCCGACGAATGATGGATGGCGTGGTACTTCCAGAATCCGCCGTCGTGGAACAGCCGGTGCAGCCAGTACAGCATGAAGTCAGACAGCACCAGGAACAGTATGGCCTGTACCCACAGCGGCAGCGCCGCCAGCGGGCCATGGCCATTGTCGTAGAAGGCGATCAGGTCGTCCGCGTCGTGGATGTTGAAGATGGCACCGGCACCGACGATCAGGAGTCCGATCCGCATGGTGCGGGCGAACACCGGAACGAAGAACCAGTAGCAGATGTCGGTGAGGATCTCGCGCTTGCGCCACCACGGCGCGCCGGGATTGCAGGCCCAGAAATGCTCGAGCACGGTGAAGACCGCCGCGAGCACGAAGGTGACGGGGACCATCTTCTGGATGGTCTCGCCGAGCATCAAGGCGACTTGCATGGGCAGGCTCGACATCGTCGCCTCTCTTCCAAACTTCTGATCCCGCTTAGGCCTACTCCCCGAAATTTAAGGGAGGGTGAAGTCCACGGCGCGCTTGGGGCGCATTTGGAACAGGAAGAATTTCGATTGCGTCCTTAAGGCCAAATTCACTCTGGGCAAAAGCATCGAGCTGGAAGCGGGTTTGCCCGATCGAATTAACTCTACCGAAAGAGCTCGGATCTCATGTTTATCGCGTCAAGCACAGCGCCGAACGAGGCGATCACACCCCAGACGGAGTTTAGTTCATGAAGAACCTGATTGCGCGTTTCGCGAAGGATGAATCCGGCGCCACCGCCATCGAATACGGCCTGATTGCCGCCGGCATCGCACTGGCCATCATCACCGTCGTCAACAACCTCGGCAGCTCGCTGAACACCAAGTTCGGCTCGATCAGCTCCTCGCTGAAGTAAGCAACCGACCAACGACGGCAAAAGCCCCGGACCCTCCGGGGCCTTTGTTTTTCTGAATGCGGCGAGTTCCAGTGGCGTTACGCGAGTACAGAACCGAAGCCGCGCTTGCGGCGAGCGAGGCGGAGGCGGCCGAGACCTCTTCGCCGGCGTACTGGGTTTGCCTTGCGCTGCTGCTCGCGACGGCCGTCCTCGCCGCGCGCATTGCCAGCATCTGGTGAGTGCGCCTCCGGCAGGCTCCTGCTCGCAGCGCCGCTTCCGCCGTTGTCGGTTTGTTTAGCACTGCCGGCTAGCATGCGGCGACACCCCGATCCCGCGATGAACCCAAGCTCAAGACGCCGCCCATGATCCTCGACCTTGCGCGCCTTCTGCTCTTCCCGGCCCTGATGGCCTTCGCCGCCGCGAGCGATCTCTTCACGATGACCATCTCGAACCGCGTGTCGCTGGCGCTGATCGCAGGCTTCTTCGTGCTCGCGTTCGCCGGTGGCATGGTACCTTACGAGATGCTGAGCCATGTCGGCGCCGGCGCACTGCTTCTCGTCGTGGCCTTCGGCTGCTTTGCGATGGGCTGGATGGGCGGCGGCGACGCCAAGGTCGCGGCTTCGGTCGCGCTCTGGTTCGGCTTCGCGCAATTGATGGATTTCCTGCTCTACGCCTCGCTGTTCGGCGGAGCCCTGACGCTGCTGCTGCTCCAGTTCCGGCAATGGCCATTGCCTTACGGGCTGGCGGGCCAGGCCTGGCTGGCACGGCTGCACGACAAGGAGAGCGGCATTCCTTACGGCATCGCGCTCACGCTCGGCGCGCTGATGGTCTATCCGGAGACCGAATGGGTGAAGGCGATCGACCTCGCTCACCTCGCACTGCGCTGAACGCACCGGGTAAGCCGGCGTTAAGCCGATTTAGATACGCCTCATTAACCATGCTTTGACGAATAGCTGGTCAACTGCCGATTACGGCGGCGGCTGCGTCGCGGCGTTTTGTGGAAAGTGAAGCGTATGAATAGGGCACGCATTGTCGTCCTGACGGTCGCCATCTGCGCCGGCGGTGTCGCCGCGTACCTGGCGAGCGGCTCGGACTCTGCGCCGCCACCGGCGGCTCCGGTCGCACAGCTTCCGACCGTCGACGTCCTGGTCGCCAAGAACGACATCGGCCTCGGGCAGACCGTGAAGCCGGAAGACGTGCAATGGCAGACCTGGCCGGCTGCGACCGCGAGCTCCACCTTCATCCGCCGCAACGAGCGCCCCGAGGGCGCAACCCAGGTCATCGGCTCGATCGCCCGCGCGCCCTTCATCCAGGGTGAGCCGATCCGCGACCAGAAGCTGGTCAGGGCCGAGGGCTCCGGCTTCATGGCGGCGATCCTGCCGACCGGCATGCGCGCGATCTCGACCGAGATCTCGCCGGAGACCGGCGCGGGCGGCTTCATCCTGCCCAACGACCGCGTCGACGTGCTTCTGACGCGCCGCCTCAAGAACGCCGACCAGGGCGCCGGCGCCCAGGACATCGTCACGTCCGAGATCATCCTGGCCAACGTCCGCGTGCTGGCCATCGACCAGGCGCCGAAGGAAAAGGACGGCCAGAACGCCGTGGTGGGCAAGACCGTCACGCTCGAGCTCAATCCCGCGCAGACGGCGACGCTCTCCGCGGCCCGGCAGAGCGGCACGCTGTCGCTGGCGCTGCGCAGCATCGCCGACGTCAAGATGAGCGAGATCACGCTCGATGATTCCGCGAAGCGCGATGGCGTTTCGATCATTCGCTACGGCATCCCAAGCGCGACGGCGAAGGCACGATGAGGACTGTCGATATGAAATGCAGGGCAGATTTGGCGACGATGCGAGCCCCAATGGTCCGCGCCCTGTCGTTTTCGGCCGCCTTCGCGCTGACGCTCAACCCGGTGCTCACCCCGGCGATCGCCGCCGACTACCGCCCCGTGGCGCAGGTCGCGGCCGACGGCCAGATGAACGCCCGCTTCCTCTCGCTCGGCGTCGGCAAGTCGATCGTGATCGACCTGCCGCGCGACATCAAGGACGTGCTCGTCGCCGATCCCAAGATCGCCAATGCGGTGGTCCGCTCGTCGCAGCGCGCCTACATCATCGGCGCCTCGGTCGGCCAGACCAACATCGTGTTCTTCGATTCCGCCGGCCAGCAGATCGCGGCCTATGACATCGCGGTCAAGCGCGACCTCAACGGCCTGCGCGCAGCGCTCAAGCAGGTCCTGCCCAATTCCGACATCCAGATCGACGGCCTCGGCGACGGTGTCGTCCTGACCGGCTCGGCGGCGAACCCGCTGGAAGCGCAGCAGGCCAATGATCTCGCCGCGCGCCTCGCCGGCGGCGCCGAAAAGGTGGTGAACTCGATCGTGGTCCGCGGCCGCGACCAGGTCATGCTGAAGGTGACCGTCGCCGAAGTCGCGCGCACCATCATCAAGCAGCTTGGCATCGATCTCACCGCGAACCTGAACTACGGCACCTCGGTGGTGAGCTTCACCAACTCCAACCCCTTCACGGCTCTTGGCAAGAATCTGGTGGACGGCAACGCGCTGACCACGAAGTTCGGCGCGACGCCGTCGGTGCAGGCGACCCTGCGCGCGATGGAGAGCGCCGGCGTGATCCGGACGCTGGCCGAGCCGAACCTGACCGCGATCTCCGGTGAGTCCGCGACCTTCATCGCCGGCGGCGAATTCCCGGTACCGGCGGGCTATGCGTGCGATCCCACCACGCATGTCTGTACCACCCAGATCAGCTTCAAGAAGTTCGGTATCTCGCTCAACTTCACCCCCATCGTGCTGAGCGAGGGCAAGATCAGCCTGCGCGTGATGACCGAGGTCTCGGAACTGTCGAACGAAAATTCGATCACGCTGTCGCAGGCCGTGACCTCGAACTCGGTGAACTCGCTGACGGTGCCCTCGATCAAGACCCGCCGCGCCGAAACCTCGCTCGAAATTCCCTCCGGCGGCGCGATGGCCATGGCCGGCCTGATCCAGCAGCAGACCAAGCAGGCGGTCAGCGGGTTGCCGGGACTGATGCAGCTCCCGATCCTCGGCACGCTGTTCCGCAGCCGTGACTTCGTCAACAACGCGACCGAGCTGGTGGTGATCGTGACACCTTATGTCGTTCGCGCCGCGTCGCCAAAGGACCTGTCGCGGCCGGATGACGGCTTCGCCGCGCCTGCAGACCCGCAGGCCGAGCTGCTCGGCAATATCAACCGCATCTACGGCGTGCCCGGCCGGACCGAACCGGCCAAGAACTACCGCGGCACCTACGGCTTCATTACCGACTGAGGCGGAACGGGGATTTCACGATGATCACAGCACCACCCCAGATTCGCAAACGCGCCATCCGTTTCGGTGGCGCGCTCGTCGGCATGGCGCTCGCCCTCGGCGGCTGCCAGCACAACGAAGCGGTCACGGCCTCCATCCCCGACGATTACAAGCAGCGCCATCCGATCGCGATCGAGGAGCAGAACCGCTCGATCGTCGTCTTCGTCGGCCACGCCCGCGGCGGATTGACCGCCGCCCAGCGCGCCGACGTGATGGGCGTCGCCTCGGCCTGGCTGCACGAAGGCACCGGCGCCATCCGCATCGACGTGCCGTCCGGCACGCCCAACGCGCGTCCGGTCGCGGACACGATGCGCGAGATCCAGGCGATGCTGGCGGGAGCGGGCGTTCCGCCGCGCGGCGTCAACATTCGCCCCTACCAGCCGGAAGACAGGCGTTTCCTGCCGCCGATCCGGCTGACCTATTCCAAGATCGCCGCGGTCGCCGGTCCCTGTGGCCTGTGGCCTGACGACATCGGCCCCTCGATGAAAAACAAGAGCTGGTTCGAGAACAAGGACTATTACAATTACGGCTGCGCCTATCAGCGCAACATGGCGGCGATGATCGACAATCCGTCGGACCTCGAGCAGCCGCGGCCTGAAACGCCGTCCTATACGGCGCGTCGCACCACGGCCTTCGAGAAGTATCGCAAGGGAACGACGACAGCGACCACCTATCCCGAGGCCGAAAAGGCCAAACTCAGCGACACCGGCAAATGATCAGCTACGCTCGCAAGACTCACGAAGAGCAGTCCGAGGCGCCGACGCCGGTCGAGGAGCATATTGCTCCCTCGCCGCGCGTGTCGGTCCAGGCTTTCTGCGAGACCGTCGAGACCGCTGCCGCGGTGCAGTCGGCCGGCGAAGACCGTCGTCTCGGCAAGGCCCATCTGAAGATCCAGATGGGCGGCATGGCAGCCGCGATCGAAGCCTACCGCTCGGCGCCGACGCCGAACGTGATCGTGCTCGAGAGCGACGGCCGCAACGATCTTCTGACCGGCCTCGACCATCTCGCCACGGTCTGCGACGCCGGCACCCGCGTGGTCGTGATCGGCCGCATCAACGACGTCACGCTCTACCGCGAGCTGGTGCGCCGCGGCGTCAGCGACTACGTGCTCGCGCCGGTCGGCGCGATCGACGTCGTGCGCTCGATCTGCAACCTGTTCTCGGCGCCCGAAGCCAAGGCGGTCGGCCGCATCATTGCCGTGGTCGGCGCCAAGGGCGGCGTCGGCGCGTCCACCATCTCCCACAACGTCGCCTGGGCGATCGCGCGCGACCTCGCAATGGACTCGGTCGTCGCCGATCTCGACCTCGCCTTCGGCACCGCCGGGCTCGACTACAACCAGGACCCGCCGCAAGGTATTGCGGATGCCGTGTTCTCGCCGGATCGCGTCGACACCGCCTTCATCGATCGCCTGCTGTCGAAATGCACCGACCATCTCAGCCTGCTGGCGGCGCCGGCGACGCTCGACCGGGTCTATGATTTCGGCACCGACGCCTTCGATGCCGTGTTCGACACGCTGCGCTCCACCATGCCCTGCATCGTGCTCGACGTTCCGCATCAATGGTCGGGCTGGACCAAGCGCGCCCTGATCGGGGCGGACGACATCCTGATCGTGGCGGCGCCTGATCTCGCCAATCTGCGCAACACCAAGAACCTGTTCGATCTGCTGAAGGCCTCGCGGCCCAACGATCGGCCCCCGCTCTACTGCCTGAACCAGGTCGGCGTCCCGAAACGGCCCGAAATTGCCGCCGCCGAGTTCGCCAAGGCGATCGAGAGCCAGCCGGTCGTCTCGATCCCGTTCGAGCCGCAGATCTTTGGCTCGGCCGCCAACAACGGCCAGATGATCGCGGAGATCTCCGCCAACCACAAGTCGATCGAGATGTTCCTTCAGATCGCCCAGCGCCTGACCGGCCGCAGCGAGACGAAGAAGCAAAAGTCTTCCTTGCTTTCACCGCTGATTGACAAGTTGCGGGGAAAATAAGCCGCCGCATGGAGTTGTTAAGTGTTCGGTAAGCGTAGCGGAACAGACACTGATACTCGGGCTCCCAAGCCCGGCGCCGTGTCGCCAGAGCCTGCCCAGGCTCCGGCGCCCGCGGTGTCGCGCGCGCCGCCCCCGCCGGCCGTCGCCTCGCCGCCGCTTGCCCCC